>PVIA01004863.1:52374-127890 GCA_004024845.1 Tonatia bakeri | reverse complement strand
TTTTTGATCCATTCATTTACTGATGGGCATCTAGGTTGCTTCCAGCACTTAGCTATTGTAAATTGTGCTGCTATGAACATTGGGGTGCAAAGGTTCTTTTGGACTGGTGTTTTAGGATTCTTAGGATATAGTCCCAGCAGTGGAATTGCTGGGTCGAAAGGCAGATCCATTTTTAATTTTCTGAGGAAGTTCCATACTGGGAAAAATCCCCTCTTATTCATACTTTCTATGGGGGATTCACTTACTTTAACTGTGAAAATCCTGAAGAAGACCTCTGGTTTGTCTTACATGGTATGTACATGTTTATATGTAGTAACAATGGTAGCATGTACACTTTTTGTGTTTTCTAGACACAACCACAGCACATAATGTTACTACCTCATTTTGTTCTGCACTAAACATCAGAAGAAACAAGAAAAAAACATGATTGTACTGTTAGAGTTAATAATTTGAGAATATCAATTCACTCATAATCATCTTTGGTATATTAGGTATAGCTGGCCCTTGTGAATTTTGTTCCCTTATGTCACTAAGTGAATTTTATAACTAGCATCCTTTCAAAATCTAGCCAGATGCATGGTTCTCACTTATTTTAGATGCTGCTTTCTAGAAACTGGTTTTAAGTACAAAAACCTTAGTGTCACAGCTGTGAACCAGTTGAAAATCAGTTTGATGGCAAATGACCTTTGACCCCAAAATAACACCCTCACAGGTGAGAAAGTTCCAGTGACAATGGGACATGAACTGTCAGAAGGGATATATAGCAGTTTCAACATCTGATGGAAGGGGTACTGTGATATAACTGTGCAGTGGCCTTTGTCAGACACAGTGATTGGAAATGGGCAGTCTCCAACCAGCTGTCATGGTGGAAGGGAATGGCAGCCCTCTGAACTCTGGTGCATGCAGAAATTAGATCTAACAATGTTTGAAGCTGAATATGCTTTCAGACTTACAGCCACCCTTTTGTTTAAAGCCAATTCTAACTTTCAGCTTGTGCCTGCTGCATTTCACATTGCACAGGGTAATTTTCTTCATTTTTCAGAATAACATTAACTTCTACTGCACTGTCGCATTTTCCTATGCATTAAGCATCTGGTATCAATAGAACAAACAACACAGAAAGCAGGATTATGTTGTCAGGCTTAATAATTCAGAAATATTAACCAGCTCTCATAATTATCAGTAGTTCTTCATGTGTAATTGGCCCTCAATGTACATTTTGTACTTCTGTGTAACTCTCTGCATACCAGTATAAGATGATAGTGCCTAATCTTTCATGTAACTAACAGAGTTAATTTGGTTAAATGAAATCAATTCATCAATGATAGTAGCTGCTTGCCACAAAATAATTAGTCAACCACACACACACTCAGACACATGTGTACACACCCCACCCTACAGCTATTTTAAAACAATACAACACACTTTTCTGCATACAGTAACAGATGAGAAAAGCTATTTAGCCTTAAAGCAAACTTGGGAAAGGAAGAAAATAAACCATGTTCAAATTGTCTGTGAAGTTAATATCTAGTGCTTGGTTCACTGCAAACTTCAGTTTGAGACCATTTGCTTCCCTATTTAATTAAAACATATTTGTCATCTGCTGTGACTCCTTACCTGTAATATTACAGGGCTATTCAAGATTTGCCTTATACTTGGCCATATAGAGCTTTACTGCAATTTCAACATGGCATTACCAGTGGAGAAATGGTGAGTTGAATTCTGAGAGGAAGCAGTGAACACTGGTCAGAATTTTTTGTTTTCGTAACATCCTTATTTGAGCATTTTAAATAGAAAGACAGTCTATGTGTTGATCCTAGACAAGCTTCTCCTTAAATAATTCACTAATTGATGTCAACATTCTACATGCGTCTGCAGTGTCCTGGTGTCTTCTTTTGCTCTCCACTGCCATTTCTGGGGATTGTCATTTCATCTGAGAGGAGTGGCTGCTTTTCTCTCTGGTGATTTTTCTGCTATTTATGGGAAGTAGATTTTAAAGCAATACAAAGAAAGTTGTTAAAGACAAATGCTACACAGGCATAAATGTGCTCTGGATGAGGAAGAGAGGTTCACCCATCAGCCAAGTGAGTGAACTCCAATGTGCCTTCTTCTGTTTGATGTGGCCATGAACAGGTTCGATGCGGTTTGGTTGCTTTCTGATGCTTACTATCTTTCAGATGGGGAAAGCTTGTTAATGTTTGAGCTATGCACAGGGGAGATAAAATGCTGCTAGTAAACATTTCATGTGTTGAGGGAAGGATCCAATGAATGCGCTGTCCCAGGGGACTGTTTCAGTGACTGCCTCTAAGAGTTCTAGAACCAGAGTGAGTCTGCCTGTTGTTCATGAAGGCACACTTAGAGGGAACTATTACGACAAATGCTATTCCCTCCCTGCTTTCTTAATAGTCGGTTGCATAAACTAGCCCTTTTAATCTCTATAACAAGGTTCCTAGTGAAAAGAAAAAGAGGGAAGTTCTTAGAGAGCAGGATGTATGGCTTCAGAGGTAAGAAAGAGGAAGCGAAAGATATTTATGAATATGATCATTTATTTTGGCAAATCTTACTCCTGCAAAGAAGTGGAATAATGTTGCATGAAGAGAATTATTGAGACTTAGTTTCCTCATTTTTTAACTAGAATAATGGCACTCAACTACAAGAGGTTTCTGAGGATTACATTTGTTATAAAGCACTAAGCATGATAAATTATAATAATTACATGATAAATTATAAATGCTTTATATTGTTTATAGACTCCTATTTCCCTAGAATCTATTAAACATTAGTGACCAAATAAGATGTAGCCCTTATATTAACATGTTGTGACTAAATTAAATGATCAAATATCAATATATAATATTATAAAATACTATGAATATTAAATTCAAAAGATTCATTTTCCATTAAACAAGGGCTAAGTTTTCTGTTTTATGAAAACCAATTTGATGACAACTTAGAGCAAATGCAATATTTCCCCAAGAATGTAATCAATAGGAAAACACTTTAATATCTGATTTAGAGGAAAAAACTTCATAAGCATATGTTGTAAAATAAAATCTTAAGACTTCAGATGTGATTCCTGGTGCATAAGTTGCAACAGAACTCCTAAAAAGAGGCAATAAGTCTGAATAGTTTATTTATAAAATGTCTTTGTTTCTTAGTTTCTTTAGTTTGAAAGAAATATATTTAGTTCTTCCTATATGCTAAGAAATATACTAGCAACAGACAATACCAATACCAAATAAGACATAACCTCTGACCCCAAGTTGACAGACATAATAGCACCTACTTATAAAAACAACCTAAATGCAGTGATAGATGAGGCACTAACCTCACTAGACCGCAGATGAAATGACCCTGGCTTGACCAGTGCAGAAGAGGACATGGGAATGGGAGAGGCTTCCTGAAGGAGATGCTGCCCTGTGTGTCTAATGAGAGAAGTAGGGAAAGGTGGGGAAGGCATTCCGGGCACAGCAGAGGCATGGCGTGTGCAGTGGTGTGATGTGCACATGGAACTACAAGTAGAGGTGGGAGGTACATCATAAAACTGAGCAAAAACAACACATGGTATCAAATCACCAAGAGCTCTGTGTGCTAATTCAAGGAGCTTAAGTTAACTCAATAGAAAGTTGAGTATTTAAAGATTTCATCAGGGTATTCAATTAGCCAGATTCATATTTTAAAGAAAACATTTTGACATTTGTGTGGGGGCAAAATTTAACAAGGATTTTGAGGATAAGATAGTGAAAGGGATACCATGTATTGACTTTAGGTGATAAAAAATAAGGACCTGAATTAGGACAGTGATAAGTCAGTATCATACGAATATACTCGTATACATAGAGGACACCATGAAAAGGCATACAACACTTTTAATTACTGAAGCATAATTTGTAAGAGTAGAAAGAGTCATAGTGGTTTTGTTTATATGTATTGCCCAGATTTGAATATGTAGGGTATTGGTAGTTGCAATGAGAATGTCTGGAAGTAGCTGGAGAAATCATAAAATTTGATTTCTTCAGGTTCTTTGTAATCATTCATACTGAGCTCCCTCTTGCCTTTGCTGCTTCGTAAAGCAAATTCAATTAGAATGCAACCTGTTCACAGATAATTAATTACTAGAGTCTTTTGCTATAAATTAACAACAAGGCAAGCATATTGACTATCAATAATATTATTAACTTTTGCTTTGGAAATTTTATCTAATATAAGATGAGAAAAATATATAGTCAGTATAGTTACTGGAAATTAGCTGATAGTTTTATTATTTTACTTTTTGTTAAACATAGGAATTAGCTGTAAGTATTATTAAAACTAATATGTATGTTCAATAAAGTGTTGGATTACAATTATGAAAATGTAGACTTTACTGTGTATTAACAATAGTCACTTAAAAAATAATGTGAAACAATTTTATGCCTAACTACAGTTAATATGTAAAATATTTAGAATTAAGTTAATGAAAATGTGTACCAAGTATATGAAGAAAACTGAAATATTTTACTGTGCATGGTTTATTCAAAGTTGAATAAATTGAGTGAAATACAAAGTTTCTGAATTAGAGGATTTTCAATTTTTAATATGTGAATTCTACCCCAAATTGTTCTGAATTTAGGTGAACAAAATGAGGATACTAATGGAGAGGATATTAAAATGCAACACGATTATTCTAAAATTTTTAAAAAGCAAAACCATGCTCAAAATCACCAAACCAATTTTGAAAACAAAGAGCAATATGGATACTTTTCCTAAAAAATATTAGCATTTGCTATAAAGCAATGGTAATTCCACCAAGTTTTTTTTTCCTACTGGTATTGTAATAGTGAGATGAATTCATAGAACAGAATAGAATAATATATAGAGGTGTATCGAGGAACCTTAGGACCGTAAGTTGTGTAAAGGTGTTGGGACTTCTCCAGATGTTTAATTTACTGATATACATTGTGAATTTCTGAGGAGTTATTATACACAATAGTTTTTAGGCTTATTTGACCTCAGAATTCTGTTTAAAATGCATCTTGCAAGATAAATCTCTTTCTTACAAATTTGAGGAAAGTTGGAACAGAAATAGATACATACATATGTGTAATATTTTAAAGCTCCAAAAATGAGATATCTCAATTCATTTGGGAAAGGATAAATTCAATAAGTAGAATTTAGACAGTGGGTAAAAATTTAAAATAAATTTCAGATGTATTAACATTGAAATTTAAAAACTGAACACATAAAAGTAATAGAACACAGTAAGATGAACACATATTGCCAATAAGCCTCTGACTAAAGGTCCAGCTTCATTACTATCCTCAATTATCAAAGAAACTAAATCAATACATAATTTTTGATTTAGGAGATTGGCTGATAAATGTATCTTATATTCACATATTCATAAAAACTGAGCACAAACTGAGCTCACATTTCATTTTTCATACTCAAGTTAAGACTGCAAGATCCTCCATCTTGCTTGACTACAGAAAATCCAGTGTGTACCCCCCAGGATCGATACCCCACAGATCTCTGAGAATCCCCAGGGAATGTGTTCCCAGAGCTTGGTTCTGGAGGTCACCTGACCTAGCCAGTGGTCTGGCTCCGGGTCACTACTCCACACCCGTGCCAGCCTTCTCTTCCTTTCCTTATGCCACTTCAGTGTTACCTGAGGAAACAAATTATAGTTAATTCACCTTGGGCTGGATGAGAACAAACTATATTAATGAGATATACTGAAGAGTAGGGAAAACCAAATGGGTATTACAATGCAGAAATCATACAAACAACACCTTGTAAATAGGACTCTACCCTGGCTTCTCTACCAGAGTTGCTTGCTGGTAGCTTTTCTCCTTAACCTGGGAACCACCATGTCTCTGAATTCTTGGGCCACTACTATAAGAGTCCCCTCGAACATAGCTCTCCTACCCAAGGCTCATTCTTAAAGATGAAGAGAATAGGTTTTTTCTTACTTGATATTTGCATAATCAAAAGGCCAATTAATTCTTTTAGAACAAAAAACCAGTCTGTTCTCAAAGGGATTTTATGATGTGCTCTAATTAACTTGTCTGTGTGCATGTCTGTGTTATTTCTGGGAGGCAGTGACTGAGAGTGTGTGCTTAAACCTTGGCTCTGCCTCTGCCTTACCTTGGGCAGATGACAGAATTTCTATGAGCTTTCATTTTCTCTCCTATTATATGGGATTAAAAACACCTACCTTTGGTTGTTGTAAGGATTAAGTAAAATAATGAACTTAAACAGGATGTCATAGTGATGGTTCCATAAATGACAAGCATAACAGTAATGATCTTTAAACTGAACATACATTCATAAGCAGCACATTTTAGTGTGAACATTAATCAAGCTTGAACATGAACTCTGATTCTAGAGGTCACAGAAAGGTATTTCAGTAATTTCAGTTTCTTCAGAGAATTTGTACCTTATTTTGTATCATTTGTCTAAACACCAAATACAAGCTAAATGGAGAAAAATGAGACAATGTCAAAACACAAAGGCCTTAGAATACCACCCATACTTTTGTGACACAGAGATAACCACTGAGAACACTTTGGTGATCTTTCTTTTCTCTCTTCCTTTTCTTTCTTCCCTTTCCTTCCTCCTTCCTTCCTTCCTTCCTTCCTTCCTTCCTTCCTTCCTTCCTTCCTTCCCTTCCTCCCTCCCTCCCTCTTTCTTTCTTTCTTTCTTTCTTTCTTTCTTTCTTTCTTTCTTGCTTGCTTGCTTGCTTGCTTTTTCTTTCTTCTGTCTCCATGTCTGTCTCTGTTGCTATCTCTGTTAATCAGCCAGGTGCCAGTAGAAAACAGATGGCACACTCAATTGGGACAATCTGAGGAGTTTCATAAAGAGACTGGAAGGAACATGGGTAACTGGAAGGATCGGAAAAAACAGCAAGGAGCCTGACTTGACCTAGAAGCCTAATGGGGTGATGGGAGGAAGTGGTCCAGGACCTGGAGATGGAGAGACTATGTGAAGACAGCTGCCTGGCTTTTTGGCAGACAAGTACAACAGGAACATACTGGCTTTGCAGAGAGGCAGCTGGAGAAATAAACTCTTGTGCCTCCTTGGCCTCCTCCCTACTGTCAATCACCAGTTAGTTCTACTTCTAGATCAGCTAGAAGCCAGGACACAAGAGACAAGGTTATCATGCCTATATGTCTGGGACTCCTTGATGAATGTGGAGTTAAAGGATGACTTTAAAATCTGTTGTAAAAATAAGGACACTTTTGAGAGCGAGAAGAAGTGAATTGAATTACTCATGATGCCAATAAACCCAGGACAACAGCATAAACTGGGATGGTTCCAGGCAAACCAGGCCCTATCACCACCCTGTGAAGTAAAGTGGAGAGTAAATCTGGAGAGAAAATAAGTCTCTCTCTCTCTCTCTCTCTCTCATTGCTCTATGAATTATTTTCTATAGAATGCATGTTTCCTAAAATAAAATTTTCATCATATAATTCTCTGTATTATGGTTGTAAGAAATTGACCCCATCTTTGGATGTTTACACAATTTCTGATTTTTTATTATGCTGTAATGAACATCACAGACATATATAATTGCTTATCTCTAATTTTTTAACAAATATTACTTGAGCAATGTGCTTGCTACCCACTGAAGGCACAAAGATGAGTACATGTAGTTCTTGCAGGTTAGTCTAGGGGTGGAGACAACTTCCAACAGCTGCCTTGCCAGAGGGAATATGGGACTTGATACACTAACAAAGCTACCATCCTCTGAGAGGCAGAGAGGAAGAACAGAGTCAAGATACCAGGCCACACCCATGGTCTTTGCCTCTACTAGAATTTGTGGCCTTCCCTGGGTTCCTGTGTAGCTCTGGTTTCTCTTCCATGGTAGGCATTCTTCCTGCCCATGGCTCCTTGAATCCATTCACAGTTACTAGGCTACAGTTGAAGGATGGGGGTGTCTTCTTTTTATCCAGTTCCTTTCCCTTGGAAGGCAGCTGCATGGACAGGCTTGGCTACTCTAGTCCCTTCTGGCCCAGACTAAGGGCAGAAATATGTCTTTCCAGCAGATAGTTTGGAATCAGAGAGTCTGGGGATGAATTACTAGAGTGGTAGACCATAGTTTAGGGAACCAACAGGACAAATTAGAGGAAGAACATGAAGTAAAGGATGAGTTGCATCATTTTCTTGGCAAGTAAGAGAGGCATTGGGCCATGGCTTATTGTCAGGCTATTTGCCTATGGGGTGGGCTAAATTCGACTTAAAGAGCCCTGCCTAGCTAGCTCTATATATCCAAGTGTGGTCTCTCTAATGAGCCACCCATGAAATTTTTCATCAGAATGGACAGATTGGCTTTTATTTCTTGCACCCCCTTCTGATCTCATTGCCTCGATTCCTACCTTTGCTCATTCACTGGGTACCTCTGATTTTCCTCTAACCTGCTATCTCCTCCCTCCTCACATTCTAGATGTCTGCACTGCCTTCTGTCTGGAATGCTCTTCTTCCAGATCTTTGCAAAGCTGGCTCCTTACCCTGTAGGTCCAGCTCCAGTCCCATTTCTATGAGAGGTTTTTTCCTACATCTTGTTAAAAAGAAAGCTATAAGCCCCAAAATGTAATTGCTAGTGCTAAAGCCCATGACACCAAACCGAGATTTAATACCTAACTTAATTGCTATTTTAACCTCTCTCAGAAATATAATCTTAATAACCAGTCTGAAATTTTCCAGTTAACATGAATGACATAATCTCTCATGTGGGCCTTCTCCATCCCTTCCTCCCATAGAAAGAAAAAGCAATCCATCTGATAAAAGCCCTTGCAGTTCCTCCCCCACCCCACATAAAAGAGGTCCTGGTCTAAAAACAACCTTTTCAGTTCTATTTTTTTAAAGATTTTATTTATTCATTTTTTAGAGAAAGGGGAAGGGAGAAAGAAAGAGAGAGAAACATCTATGTGAGAGAGAAACGTCAATTGGCTGCCTCTCACATGCCCCCAACCAGTGACCTGGCCCAAAACCCACACATGTTCCCTGACCAGTAATTGAACCAGAGACCTTTCAGTTTACAGGCTGACACTCACTCCACTGAACCATACAAGCCAGGGCCAAAGATAACTTTTTAAATGTAAAAAACATTCACCTTGTTTTAGCAAGTAAAATTTCCATAAATATGTAGTTTCATTATATCTCTTAATCAAGGATTATAATTCATGATACTAGCAAAAACATTCATGATATGAAGAGTTAACAGTGCATTTCTCCCCTAAGATTAGGTCATGATACCATTATAAAGGCTTCAAAGGGAAAGTTTTTTCATATGCTGGATTCTAAATTCCATATTTTTCTATCAGCTCTTTTGCTTTGGAAATATAGGCATTCATGGCATCTTCCTTCAATAATTCTTTTTGGAGGTTCCATGCTTCCCACTTAGTCTTGCCTTTTAAATCTAACATTCCTGGACACTCAATATCAATGTCTCCAATTACAGAATGTTTGTGGAGTCTGTAGCATTCTTCCAGTTCTTCATCATCTGGCCTTGTTTTCAGCTTCCTCACATCTTCGGCTGCCTGATCAAAATCAGCCTGCAGAGACATGGTGGTGGCACCCTTCCACTGCCACACTCCAGAGGCTCATTTCCTTTTCAGTTCCATTTTAAATGGTTCCTCACCCCACCCTTCTTTCCTTCCATTTTGTACAACCCCTGGGAGCACACTTCTAGGTGCTAGGTGGGATGCTGCCCAATTCGTGACTCACTTAATAGAGTCAATTAGATCTTTAAATTTACTAGGTTGAATTGTGTTCTTCAACAATTCTAATTAAGTTTATCTTCCCCTAGACACTACCACAATAGTGTCATTTTCCTAAAAACTTGTCACCTACTCAAATCGCCTTGCTTCTCCAGTGACCTGCTAATCAAGCAGCTACCCTGATGTAAGCCTCAGCCCCATAAGTATGCCTGTCTTGTTGTAGCTTCTCTCTCTCATACATGGAAAGCTGTCTGGGGCAGAGATCATGCTTTGTGTTCGTCTCTGGCTGGATGAATGCCTGGTGGGTTTGCTGCTGAGACCCTTGCTCTGAGAGCTAGGTATTTTGTTTCCATTCTAGGCAATGTGTCAGTCTTCTAGTGGTTTCTTTAACTAGGTAAGCATGTCTTTCAATGATGTAAGTACAATGAAAATTTTCTTTTGAAGGGAATTCCCATGGGAAAGCTAATAAATAGAAAACTGCCCTCTTTTCTTCAGGATATTGATTTATTATCTTCCCATAGATAAAATAATGACACTAATTCAGGAAGAAGATGACTTCTCCCAGACACATTATTTGCCTTGGAACTGCACCTAGGGTTAATTTAATATGGGGATAATTTCAAATGTCAACTTTCTAATTCATGAGAAAAATTTTATTTTAAATATTTAGATTTTTTAGCCTTGGCTGGCATAGCTCAGTGGATTGAGCACAGACTGCGAACCAAAACATCACAGGTTCGGTTCCCAGTCAGGGCACATGCCTGGATTGCAGGCAAGATCCCCAGTAGGGGGGATGAGAGAGGCAACCACACATTGATGTTTCTCTCCCTCTCTTCTTTCTCCCTCCCTGTCTCTAAAAATAAGTAAATAAAATCTTTTTTTAAAAAGTAACCACATAAGATGGTCTAGATATAAAAATTCCCAACTAAAAGCAAGCCATGACAGGTAGGCCTGTAGCTTTCTTGACAAAGGTCGATCTTCACCTTAAGTGAGCCTGTCTATTGTCTTTTTGCATCTAAGATAACAAACCTTTGGAATGTCAGAGTAATCTTTTCCAGACCCCTCAGGGCACCACCTCCATGCCAGAGCAGGGGACCACAGAACCTCTCACTGGTATCTTGTTCCCTGAATACCATTTCTATGTGCTGTAAATGCTAATTAATTATCTTATACCCACCAATGTAAGAGTAATATTGGTCTTTTCATTTTACTTTTTGTTTAGTCCCACAGATTTCTGCCCTCATTTGCTTTCTCCCATCCTCTTATTCTACCACCAATAGATCTCATGTAACCCTTTTTACACCTCCTCCTTTTTTTTTTAAGATTTTACTTATTTATTTTTAGAGAAGGAAGGGAGGGACAAACAGAGGGAGAGAAACATCAATGTATGATTGCCTCTCACTGGGGACCTGGCCTGCAACCCAGGCATGTGCCCTGACTGGGAATTGAACAGACGACCCCTTGGTTTGCAGCCCATGCTGAATCCACTGAGCTACACCAGCCAGGGCTTACCTCCTCCTTTGATTGTAATATATAAAATAAGCTGTAAAACTGCCATCCTTTAGAGCCTTTTCTCAATCCATGGAGATTTTGCTTCCCGGCAATTGTCATCAGTTTGGTTAAATAAATTCATGAAAATTCTCCACAGGTTTGGACATTAGTTACATTGACATACCCAATTAGAAAATATAAAAATTATAGAATTTTAATAAAAATAGCTCCTAGAGCTATTACAGCAACATAAAAGGAAATGGACTCTCCACGCCACCCCCCTGCACAGCCGGTTGCCTTGTCCTCTAGCATTATTTTTTTTACCCAGAGGCTGGTTGTGTGTGCTTTCCTTAATTCTTGTTCACTAATTGAATCTCAACAAAATGTAATCTGATGTGCAAATATGGGAAGAATGCTTTTAGCTGGGCACATTTACAGGGAAGGACATCTTCCGCCATTTGGGAAGGAAAGGCGATGCTTTTACAGTGGACTGGAGTGCTCCGGTGCACTCCCACTCAGTGTCACCTTGGGTTTCTGCACCACCCGTAACGGCACTGCACAGGTGGATGGCGCTGGGGGAAGATCAATGGCATATATCAAACTCCCTTTTATCTTTCCCCTTTATGTCCCTTGTCCCCCCCCCCTTTTTTTTAAGAACCATGCAGATGTAACTGTAAAATCTTTATTCTAATGAGAGAACCGAGAGCTTGGGAGAACCCACCTGGAAAATCCTCTTATTTTTAATATCTTTCTCGCTTTCTTTATAGAAAGCTCATCAAATGTATAGGTTAGGGAGAACTTAAATGAAAGTAATAGGAAACTAAAAATGAGGAAAATACATCAGCAATGAATTACAATGAAAATACCAATTGAGAAGGAAAATAGAGCCAAAAATCTAGCAATAGTGTGCATTTCTCTATTGGGAAATGTTAGTCAACTTGGAGGAATCTGTGATCCACCTTTAAAAATAACTCAGTGGTGATATTTGCTTATCTTAGGCATTCGGAACTTCCACCTTGGTAATCACTGGACAGACTTTTAATTTTTAATAACAACAGATGAATGGGAAGACCTATAGGCTCTTTACCGGTAATGAGTAACTACGGGAAGTTACTCAGAACCTATAGAATAGGAAAATCTGGGATTTTGTGGCATTTTTTCCCCTTAGAACAGAATACATTCTTTTCTTGTGAATTTGAACTATAAGAAATCTGAGTTACCATCTCCTAGCTAATTTTAGGTAAGTACTTAAGAAGAATTTTTAAAAAGTTACAACTTAAACCTTGACCTGCTAGGTTTGTGACACCTGAAAAACAATTTTAACTCACTCGTTTATTTCTTCCCTAACTAGTTGTGAAAAGCACTGATTTTGGTGACAGTATGTCTGGGTATGAAACTTTGTTTTATTACTTCTGAACTTTCACCATGAAAAAGTTATACAACTTTTGTGACCGGATTCTCATCTGCAAAAAGGAGATAATAAAATCTACCTCAAAGGTTGTTGTGAATTTCATTAACTATACTATGTTTGAAAAAAGTTTGCAATTAGTAAGCACATAATAAATGTTAGAGGATAAATATCAGTTTTATTGTTACTACTATTTGCTGTTTGTTAAAAGAAGTCTTTGTCAGATCCTCTGCAGAAGGGAATAAAAGGTGGGAATAAAAAATAAATGATGATATTCCCCATCTGTTCCCTACCTTCTGAGAGTTCAGTGTGAAACAGAGCTTCATAAATGGGATTCCACAGATAGGTGTCAGGGAGTCCATGAATTACACATAGAATTTTGGGGGAGAAAACAATTTCATTAGTTTAATGAGAAAATTTGGATGAGAATTCTCACCCATCCTCCCCAAGGAGAGGATTTTCAGCTTTATCGGAGTATCATGGGGCCAGTGACCCAAACAAAGCAAAGGAAGGGCCATTAGTCTGTAAAGATGATTTTGTTACACATGAAGGGGACCTAGGAGCTTCTCCCTAGACACAAATGGAGGCAGCAGCTGATGGGTCTTAAGGCATCATGGAAAATTAGGGATTCTTTAGAGCCCTAGTATTATTTTATCACAAATATTTTTCATTTCTTCACTTTCTTCTGAAAATCCCCTTCATATTTTTTACCAGGTAAGCACGCACACACATATCCCTATCTATGTCAATGAAAAAGGAATTGATACTAAAAAGCTCACCAGAAGTACTTTCACTTTCACAAGGTAGGGCTTTCTGGATCTTCCACAGAACACCATCTAATGCCTTCCCCATCCTGTGCGTGATTGGATGGTGTGATGTTGCAATCCCCTAGCAGGTGGTGAGTTCCCAACAGTCGAGAATGAACTTAGTCATGTCCTTTGATCCCCATTGTTTATCACAGCAAGTGGTTGATAAAAGTTTTGGTTCTTAACTGAACTTTAAAAAATCCCCAGGGATTTTAGATAACCCAGGGCAGTACTTTAGTTTTAAACAAAATTTACTTTTCTCTTAAAATACAATTCAAGATATGGAGATGTGATAGACCAGTAAGCCAGGACAAGTAGAATAGGGAACTGAGACAAACAGCTGTACAAACTGACTGAGTAATTTACAGCCAGATATAGAGAAGGTCACCTCCCTACAGATAACATCCAGGCCTCAGTTATATTTCAGCTCCAGGTCCAGAGAAGCACCAAAAGCAGGACCAGCTTCAATAACTAACGATCCCCTGCCCTGGCCCTGACCAATCAGTAAAGACCACAACCCTGAGAGAGCACACCTGAAAAACTGATGAATATTCTGCTGAAAACCTCCCTTGAGACCTCTCCTGAGATGCTCATCCTCAAGAGAAAGATAAAAGCCTCAAGACAAGGGACCCAGCATGTGTACTCTCCCTCTGGGGACCAGCCCATGGCATTCTCTTCCCTGTCTTCTTCCCCACAGGCACACATCTCCTAAACTCCAAGAGTCCCCATGAGACTTGCAACCACAGGAGCAATGGGCGGCAGCCGCTCATCCCAGGCTAGTCCCCTAAATCTGTCCCCAAGGCCCCTTTTCTCAGACTTCCCAGTGAGTTAAGGCAGCCCAGTGTGGGCTCTCCTGTCATTTCTTCTGTGCTAAGCCTTTCCCTGTTTTACTGTTTCCATTTTTGATAAAGATATACTTTTAATCACCTGGGTTTGTGCCATGAAATTTTTTCTGCATGAATTCAAGAACCTAGACACTACTGGCTAACTCTAGCAGATCTACTCAGGACCAGGCCCCTGTGTGGTAGCAGAGGTAGGAAATGAGCGATTAAAAACCTCCTTATAACCCTAAAATGGGGATTGGGGACTATCAGAGGACCTCTGTGAGGTGCTCAGGTATGAAAGAAAACCAGCTTCCCCGCACTGGGTGTAGGTGTTACATATCATTTATCTGTGCTGTGGCTGAGAGACACTTGCCTTGCAGCCGAACACATGTTAGAACTCACAGAGAGACCTATTTGGTTTAAAACAACTAGGCAGTTAGAAGACAATATCCTCTTTGATCCTGCTGAATATAAAGACTACAGTGTGGTATTTGGAAGTTCCCTCAAGCTGGAGATCTGGTGTCTTCATTCTCACTTTCTTGATTCATCTCACTATCTCTTGCCTGGTTTAGGCCTAGAGCTCTGAACTCCAACCCCAAGTGATCTGCTGCCTCTGCATTCGCCCCCACAACTGCATTGGTGAGTTCCTCAGCTGTACCAAACTGCTTCTAGTTCCCTTTATCTCCCTGTCCTCAGGGCCTGCGTGCATGCTGTTCTCTCTTCCTGAAAACCTTTTTATCCCATTTCTTCCTCCTCCATCTCACATCCCATCCTTGTAGACCTCCTTTCACCTGAAAATGAAGTCATCATTAAATTCTTGCATCTCCAGGAAGCTGTCCCCCTAAACCCCCTCATCCCTTGTCTGGCTCCAGTGCCCCTCTTAGATATTGCCATGGCACCATGAACCATCCTCAACATAGCCCTTATATCCACATTTTCTAAATATCTTCTCACCAAATGACAGACTCATGAAGCAGTGAAGTGTGGGGTTTTCTAATCAATATATCTCAAGTCCAGTAAGTTGTCCATAATTAGCCCATGAATGAATAAGTGAATAGGAAACAGGTGACTGTGTCAAGGTTGAAGAATATGTTTGTTATCATTATTTATAGCAGCATTTGTGCTCATGGATCAAAACTCACATGGTTTCTAAGAACATTTCTTTTTATACATAATTTTCAAATGGGGACTGAGAAGAAAAACATTTAATTCAACAAAAAATGCTGACAAAAGAGTTTATAACCCATTTTCTAAAGATAACAATAAGAGAGAGATGAGCTTAAAGTACTCTTTAAGTAGGGTAATACCAGTTGTCCTAGAATTATTCTTAGTTATATCCCCATTTATTTTCAAAAATGTCTTTATTTATACAATAAATTATATAGTAATTCTAGCTTTTAATACTTTGGGAATAAAGAAAAGAGAAAGAAGAATTACAGACACACACAAAGAATATTTGGTAATTTTTCTTTATTTTTGAAAATATAATATGCAAGGAAAGCCAATGACACATTTCAATCCTAGCTTGACAACAATAAAATTTAAATTTGCTTAGAGTTTTGCATGATCATCATTGATGATAAAAAGGAAGGAAGTGATTTTGTTAGAGCTTCTTAGGAAGTTATGCTCAGTCTTTATCAGTAACTCAAAGATAAACTTTTATGGGAAAGTAAGATTATTTTCAATTAACAGCTAAAGACTAATTTCCCAGAGTTATTTTCAAAAGTTTAGGGAGTAAGTCTTATAATTTTAGGTTGTCTTTTGCTTTTCACCCTTCCTTTTGGTCACACTTTGAAGTGAGAGAACACAATCAATATAAAACAACTAAGTGGTTTCTGTGAGAGTATCTTTTTTGGTTCACATATGGAAACACAATCTGAGAACCACATTCCTTCCTTGAAACTGAATGCGGTCAACAGTAGAAATGCAGGAGGATGAATTTCAGCCAAGAACCAAGAGAAGGAACTATTTGAAAACGTGAAAGATTTCATTTTTATAAGGTCTATTAGCCCTGTGCCATGTGTTCATTTCTTGTATATTTAATTGAAACTTATTCCATTTGATGAGCTCATCTTTCTCTATAAAAAGTGCTAAAAAGTACTATGAATTGAAAGCTTTTTTCACAGAGGAAGTTAATTATACAATAGGTACCTCAGGTTGAGTAAAATTACCCCAAGTGGAATTAAAGATTATGTTTTATCTTGCTTGAGTTACACCCTAGTCATGAAATTGCCATCTAGATCTTGAATGCCGTGTGGTCGCCTCCTCCCAGGACTCAAAGTGTGATCACCCCTTTTTCCTTTCTGTTTCGCTGCCTCTTCTTAACCAATAGTTGAGCCACAGTATAAGCAATCTTGTCCCAAGCTATGTCTACTCTCTCTGCTACCCTGGCTTGAGCTTCCCTATTGTCTCTCTATGTTGTCCTGTATTTGAAGAGAAATAATTGTCACTGCTAATTTTATGCATTAATTTCTCTGAAACCAAATCCATCCTATCTCTGTGATCTCTATAGTATTAGCCATTGCCTTCCTTAACTCTCTCATTATTCTGTCAGTAGAACCTGATCACCCTAGCTCCTGAACATGTGAAAGTTAGGGTCAACAATTTACAATAACCCTATAAGCCTGATGTCTGTTGAACCAGCATGAATCCCAGTCACCTGTCAATGTGAATTTTTATCATCCCCAGATCTTGTGGTATCTGTTCACACTGGAAGTCTTCTTATGGGTTTGGTGAGTATTCTATTTCCTTTGGAACTGGAGCTTGAACAGTAGTTTGATGAGCTGAGGCTGTGATACACTTCCTAGTTCATGTCACTTTCTGCCCAGGGTCCTTAAAATTCTGATCTTTGTTTGGCATCTTGCCCCATCTGATAAGCATCAGTCAACACAATATGATGTTGAGCAGTGCCATCACTTTGGAACTCCTATTCCCATGCTCCAGTCATAAGTGACAATCTTTGGGATAGTATGTTTGGTTGATCTTAATCAAACATGGTTTTGCCATTCTTGTGAGACCCCCTTCTTGAGAGGCAGTTTTATACCAAGATTGTTTTGAATAAGATAGATCCTACTTCCTCTTCAACCCCTCTGGCTTGCTGCTGATGTTTCAGCATATCTTTCTTCCAAGGTCTCTTATTTTAGGACTCTAATAAAGTTGTACATCAAGTCCAGTTCAATACATATTCATTCATTACTTCTTATGTTGAGTTCATTGGGAAGAAGGGTGTAAGGGTGATGAAATGGCACAATCTCGGCCTTCCAATAATTTAAGACATGTGTGCAAGACAGACATCTTAAGAGGTAATTTTAATGTATTACAAATAAAAAGAGAGATCTACCTATCAACTTGCCAACTGCAGAATAAGCATTTAAGTAATGCCTATTAAATTGCACCATGTGACATGGGCAGGTTTTGCTCCCTTTTAAGCTTCACTCCCGATTCTCTCTCCACATCATATTCTTTTCCTAATTAAAATTCCCTACGTAGTTCTTTAGTTGGCAGAAAATCACACCCTAAATTTCTGCATCTTTGCCACAATCATATCTGGATAACATAAGAATCCCTTTGAGGCAGACAACTTCCTCTTTCTTCCACAAAATCTTGCAATATTAATTTAGTGGAAAATAACCAAATAAATTACTGTTCAGTGAGGGTTGTTCTGGTAGATAGTGTACAATCTGTGTATTTTTTTGATTAGTAGGGAAAGTTTAAAATAGGTGACATTCAATATTATTAACATGTATCAAGGGCCCACAGAGTAGTAAGAATGCCTCAAAACAAATACAAAGGCAGTGTTCCACCCTGCCATATTTATGAGATTAGATAGGTTACTATCCTCAAACTTTAGATCTTAAGCTCTATTCTCCCCATCATGACTATATTCCATAGACTGATTTTCCTTATATCCTACATCCATTCATGATATTTAATTCCTAGCACTACAGCTTCCACAGGAAGTGTTGTATCTCTAGTGCCAAATATGATTAAGAAATAGTTGTGTAATTTATTTTCCTATGTTTTTACAATGCCTTTATTTCTATTATCTTTTCAAGCAACATTTATACATCCTTATGTAGCTCTTACTACATAGTGGGCACTATTCCAAGAGCTTTGCAATTCATTTAATCTTCACAGCAAGCCCATGAGAGAAACAGTACCCAATTTGTAAGCCAGAAGAGTGAGGCACTAGGGCTAAGTTTTATGGAGGATGCTAGGTCCAGGCTCCATTCCCAGCTAGTGGGGTCGAGTCCACATCTTCAACTACAACACCAAGCTGCCTCTCCAAATTTGACTTTAGGAACTTGAGTGCTCACTGGTGCCTTCAGGAAAAGACGGTATAAGAAACACTTATTACAATGCATTATTGATCCACAGACTCATGTCTGAGAGCTGTTTACTCCTCAAAACACCTAGTGAAGGCACAAGCTTCTCTTCCATGTTATTTCTATGTGGTCATGGACCCACTGACCACAGCTGAATAGACCAGTGTTGAACACATGCCTCCCCCTGGGCCAGGCAGGTTCTCCCTTCTTCGAATTTGGAATCAGCACAAAGTGAGCACTAGAGACTACAGCTGTGTGGAGTCAAGGCTTGCAAAGCCACTTCCTGCAGGCCATGGTCATATGTTTGGCACATCACGTACACTACCACAGAGCAAAACAAATACTTCAAGGCCTCAAGTAGATGGAGAGAAGACTTTGATTCCTGTTTTCTGGTTCCTGGCTTGAGTTCATTGTAAGAGCTACCTGTTCTTCTTGCCTTGACTCCATAAGCTAGTACTATGTCTGGATTCCTATTCACTATAACCAAGGTTGTCCATTTGTGGGCAGCCAAAAGTCACACTGGTCATCTCGATACTTGGTGGACAAGATTATTTGGGTGTAATTCAAAAGACAGAACATTTCAGGAGGTTTCAAGGGAAGGAGAGAAGGGACTGAGCTACAGAGAAGGCCGATGATGAACTTGGACAAATTCACATTTCTACTCCGGCTGGACGTGACTTAGTTTAAAAAAAAAAAAACTTAAGAAAACTAAAAAAAAGAGAGAATTCTCTAAAGTAGAAGATAATCAAAGTTAAGAATTAGAATGACCTGTAATGCTAGTAATAACCTATCTTATTTTTCCCTTTTAATTCTGTGATTAATCCACAGGTGGATTTACAATCTTACATGAAATTTCACAAGTGAAAAATCTCAATAACCTAATAATTAGCAGTGGTAATTATTGATCAGATTTCTAACTTGGTTGTTTTAGAGTCTCTAAGGAGAATGAGTCCCCAGATGGACATATTTCCTACTTACTTTGAAAATGATATTTGGAAATGTAAAATGTTCTGCAATTGAGGTTCAAATAAGGCCTTCTTGATGCTCTGGCTTCATAATTAAAGTTTGATTCAGGAAAATCTCTTAGCATTTATCATAGCTTTAAAGAAATCTTAAAAAAAAAACTAATGTTTCTGCCCATGGGGAAAATACATAGGCTTCTTTGAGTAATCATTATAGACTATTGCACAATAGAATCACAGCACTTGGAAAGGGCCTTAGAGGCAAAAAGGAACAATGTCTTCATTTTTGGAACTGAGGAAATTAGAAAACCTAAACACAGAATTTTAATGTTCTTTAGTATTATTTTTTTAATGTTCATTACCCATGAAAAAATTCTAAGACATCACATTAAATTATCAGAATCCATAAACTATTTTTATGCTTCTAGGATACAAGTAAGCTAACTTTCATAGGGATTTAAGGACTGTGCTAATAGGGATATAAATTTGAAAGCCAATACACATTTGAATATGTTTCTTTAAAATTTAAATTTCTCATAAACTGAAGTCACAATTTTATTTTCTAATTTTCTAAAAAAAGTGTCATATGCTAAGATAAGAGAACCAAGACAAAAGTCAAGCAATGAAGACTATTTTGTAATGTAAGAAAATATTTGGTAGTCTGTAGTTTTCTAACATGTCACACTCTACTTGCGGGTTATAAGCCTAATTTGTTTTTGTCCATAGCCAATAGTATTAATCAATATTTCAACAGAATGCTCTGTTTGCAACATCAATAATGGCACTAACTTTCAATACCAGGATCTATCACGAGATACATTTCAACTGTTTTACAAACAAACTTTCTTCCAATTAATAATTAAACAGAAGAACAGCTTGCGTTATATGGTTGAAACTAATTTTACTATATATAGTTGGAAATGACAAGCCCACATGAAGATGTGACTGAAGCTGGGTAACATTTAAATATTCAGTTTTTCCTCTGTTACCTTGACTAGAGTAAAGTTGGTTCCCAAGGTAAAAACTAAGTGGTCTGCCGGCATATGGTATAGCCTCCATTTGAGTGCTGAAAGCTGGATACTGTTTTTGTGAAACAGATGTTGTTGAGTGCAGCAATGCACAACTGACTCTAGCTAACAGCTGGGAATCCTTCGTGACCCATACAGCGAGAAATAAACATGGTCCTATGCTTGGCAAAAGTGTAAGAAAGCAAATTTCCATTTGTTAAGAGCTTATCAAAATGAAGAATAAATGTTTTTAGCCATAAACTGATTTTATTCACCAGAGTAATCTTTCCAGCAGCTTATGTGATGGCCTCATAATATTACAGGCACCCTTTGCCAGATGAAGGCTGCAGTTGCACTGACATATAGTACAGATGGAAAATAAACATCTGCCTCAATCAAGAGAAAAGACCAAGGACAAGGTTGACGAATATTATCTGGCATGACTATCTTTGTGGGAAAGCATATAAATGCTACAGGACCAAAACCACTGGCATCGTCTGGTGTTGTCCTTATGTGGTTACTGACCATGAAGAGAGATGATTAGTATGCACTCTCCAAGGAGGAGTGGTGCAGATGCTCAGGGTGATACGATTCCAACTCTGTAGGATCTGACTTGCTGTAGCCACACCATGCGAGTCACAAAGCAATTCCATTTTATTTTTTTCATGGTTCGGCTGCATTTATTGTCTGCAAAGTTTTCCTTCCTGTTGTTGAGTGCCACACACAAGGAGAGGAGGGAAAGAAAAGCTGATTTGGAAATGATAAAAACATTTTTTATAGTCGTAGCTAAAATGTCAACACAGTCACGTAATCCAAGTTCAAATCAAATGCTTTTCTTCAGATGAGGACTAAACCCCAACATTTTGATTGTGTAACACTGTATTTTATTACATGGTCCAAATTCACCTTTGCCAAAATCTGAGTGGGATAACATATGTTCGGTGAGAAAGGCACGTGTGCACGCATGCACATGTGCACACACATGCACACACACGGGAAATACACACATATCCTACAGTCCTAGCACTGAGTTCCTTTTGTCCTGATTGCAACCAAATGATTCATGTGGCACAAATAATATGACAGATGTAGCTTTAAAAATTCAGTTTTACTGCGAGTGTCTTTTTGACTGAAACTTCTTTCATTTTCTGGTATCTCTTGTGACCATATGGAGTTTAGATGGCAGTGAATTCCCTTTTACTGACTCAAATCCTTTTCTGCACCTGGGTACAATTTTGGATAAGGAGGTGAAGAAAAGAAAAAAAAAAGTGTCAGGCTTAATATACAGAATTATATTATGAGTAAAGAGTGCTTTTACCGAAAGACATTTTTAGTCACTAAAAATGACACTATGATTTTACTAGAGTTTTACCTTTTTAAGTGACATGGTGGAAAATTCTATATGTATTTTTTATTATTTCTTTCCTTGAATAATAAAAAGAGAAACTTATTTAGAATTTGATAATCTATAAAGAAACCATGATCTTAATTCTTTTTATTTCAGATTCTAAAATGAGTTAAAATTTCAGACTTTACGCCTAATAACAGCGACCATTTAATGTTGACTATGCACCAGTGCTATACTTAGTTCTTTATATGTACTAACACATTTATTCCTCACAAAAAAACCTATGAATTGGACATTTATCATTATTTCCATTTTGTAAAGGAGAAAATTGAGGCACAGAGTGGTTAAGTAATCTGCCTAAAGTCACATAGCTCAGAGTAGCAGAACCAGCATTTGAACTGAAAGATCTGGCTCAAGAATTCATGCTCTTGATCATTTTGCTCCTGGTAGTCTAAAAATTTAAAGCTCACTGTAGCAAATATCAGGGTGTGTTGACTTCATTAATATAAAGTATTTGGTTCTCTTCTTTTAACCCCATAGGGGATCATACTATACATATTATTCTGCAACTTAAAAGCACAATATTCTATAATTACATATAATAGTGTATACATAATATATATTTATAATCTGACATGAAAGTTCATATAAGATATTATGTTATATTAAATTTCATATAAATACATAAATTTATTTAAGCATTCCCCTGTTGGTTATCTTTTAGTCCTTTAATTTTTTCATACATTAATTTGGTGATTTTTCTAAATCTAAGCAATGGGGTAATAGACATGCTTATATTTTTATCTCCCTGTGTTGCTAGTGAATATCTGTATCAAAGATTAAGTCAGAGTAATTGTCAAGGTGTATGTGCATTTTATTAGGTGAATTTAAACTTTTTTAAAGTACAAAAGATGTTTTCCTATAGGTTTATTTTGTAATGATCTCTATGCTATTGTTTTTTCAATTTTATTTAGTTATAATTTACATATAGTAAAATTCACTTGTTAAAATGTGCAAAGATGTATGACTCAGTTGTTAAAAGGTCTAGGAGCTTTGGTGCATGCATGTAGTTGTACAGTCACCATCACAATCAAGATATGGAACTGTTCCACCAACCCAAAACATCCCTCATGTCCTGAGGTCAATGCCCTTCTCCTCCAGGTGTCTGTCCCTATGGTTTGCCATTTCCATAACATCACGTAAATGGAGTCAAAGAGTAGGTAATTTTGGGACTTAGCATCATGCTTTTGAAATTCTTCCATCCTGTTGCTCATATCAGCCATTCATTTCTTTTTTATTGCTGAGTAATATGCAATCTTATGATTGCACCACCGTTTTATTCAACACTCTCACTGACATTTTTTGTTTACAAAAAGCAACATTCCCTATCCTCCAATGGGATTGGGCCCCTACATTAATTGCCATTCACTTAAGTGATGGATTGTGATGTTAAAAGAGGCAGGCCTTATCAGTAAAACTTATCTCAAAGTAATATTTCTAAATATTTGGCATAACACTTCCTCCATTGAAATGTTAATCATCAGGGTCAGTCACATGAGAAACTGACAAAAGCACAGTTTGTCTCCAGTGTCTTCATTCTTCAGGATATACCAGTTCTCTCTCTTTGTCCATGAACCTCTTTTAATTTTGTCTGTTTATTTTGTTCTTTAGATTCCAAATATAAGTGAGGCCATATAGTAATTGCCTTTCTCTGACTGACCTGTTTCACTGAACATAATAGCCTCTAGGTCCATCTGTGTTGTCGCAAATAAGATTTCATTCTTTTTTATGGTTGCATCTCAGTGAGTTTTAAACTAAATATTATTTTATTTTTAACTCTAGAAGTCTTTTCACATATTCCATCACTGTGTTTACCATGCTCACTATTTCCTGTTTTTAGGAAATGTGCGGAGTTTACCCGAGAGGGTGGAGATAGCAATGAGAGTGCTCGTGTCTGCGAATTCCCTCTGCCTGCCATTTCCGTGTCTGCTTGTGTAGGCTGCTTCACCTCCTGCTTCTGACTTCCGCTTTCTTATTGTTTGTGTAAATACTAGACATGGTGAATTTTACATTCGTGTTTCTTTAAATGTTGTTGAGCTTTTTTCTGGGACACACTCAAGTGGTTGGAATCAGTTTGGTTTTTTTCAGGCTTGTTTTAAAGCTTTCATAGGGCACATTCAGGGCCCCACTATAACAACAACATCCTTCTAGACACTACTTGATTCTTTTATTTGCAGGCCTTTGCACTCTGGCTGATTAGGACATAGATTCTTCCCAAACCCATGTTAACTGTAGTTATTATTGCACTTATTTCCTTTCTTTTTAATACTCCCCCCCCCAGCCTCTTCTACTTTCTTCCCATGTATGTGAAAATCAGTCCTTAGTCAAACATTTAAGAGAGATCCTTTGCAGGTCTCGGGAGCTATCTCAGTGCAACTCCTTTCTCTGAGCTTCACCCCTCCCCACAAACTCTAGCCATCTTGGCCTTCCTGAATTTCCAACTCTCTCTCTTCTACTCAGCCAGACCTCTTGGCTTTGGTTGGGTTTCTTTTTGCCCTGGGATCTGGAAAGTTTCTGTGGGTAGTTATCTTAGACAACTGCAGGTCTCACCTTACCGGTTTCCTTTTTTCAAGGATCACTGTTTTGGCCTCATAAATTTTCTGACATTGTTGTTTCATGTATTTTGTCTACTTGTGTAGTAGTTTAAGGTATAGGGAAAACCCAGTCCCTATTAGTACATTATGAAAGTACTCACCATAAATGAAAGAAAGCCTCTCAGAGTCTCTTTCATGTTATATTGCAACTAGAACCTTGGTATAACCCAAACATCTGCCTTTTCAACCTGTATTTCTGAGATGCTGGTGACCTTCAGGAGTAAATAAAATAAATGTGAGCAATGATGACATTATATTTTTATGTTTCTCAATTTCAGCTGCCTTCTCAGTACTATGTTCTACTACAGCTATTTCAAATGCTTATAAACTTCTTCAAGTCCCCAATTCCAACATCTAGAATCTTTGTCTAAGCAAATTAACTATTTTTATATGTTACAGAGGAGCTTAAGAGTATCTTAGTGGAAATTCCTCAAATCTCCCATCAATGTGACTACAAACATTCCTACTTCTACTTTTCTTCTTTCAATCTTTTGGGGGCATGTACTCTTGCCTGTTCAAACCACATCATTCCTCTAGGCTCACTATATATTTCTTTCTCTCTTTCCTGTGACTTCAATCATAAATTGCTTTTTTTCTGTTACATTTTTCTTTTACTATGTTTTTATTGTTATTGTACCTTTATTATTTTGTCTGAAAACATGAGTACTACAAAAGATGAAACTCTGTGGAAGAGTAAAAGCCATTCTCCATGCATATTAAAATTAATACCTCATTTTAGAACTCAGCTGTTGCTATTGTTTTCTTCAGTAATCTCTTGCAGGACCTCTTCCGTAGCCTCCTGAGTGTGGCTGATAGAGGCCACTAGGCAAACAACTGTTGTCCTTTGAATAACACTCCCAGTTCCTCAGTGCAGACCTCAATCAAGTGTTCTCCTAACTCAGAACCCTCCAGTGACTTCCTCTCTTCTGCAGAGTAAAGGCCAAAATTCTAAAAATGGCTTAGGACACCCTTCAGGGATTGGCCCTTCCAATATTACCTCCTCCTCCTTAATTTCATCTTAGCTTTACTGGCCTCTTTACGTTTCTTACAAAAGAAACACATTCCGGGTATTTGACTCTGTGGTTCTCTTAATCTGGAATATTTTCTCCCAGAAATCCAGATGACTTATTTCCTCACTTGTTTCAAGTGACTCCTCAAAATTCATCTTGCTAGGTCTTCAGTGACTATTTTATATAAAAACAGCAATATTCCTATCCTGCCCCTGTTTCCTGGCAATATTTCATTTTATAGCCCTTAATACCACCAATATAATGTGTGTTTCTTTATCTACTATTTTTTCCTACTAGACTGCAAGATCCACAAAGGCAAGAATATTTGTATGTTTGGTTCACTGTTGTAGCAAAGTCACCTGGAACAGCAACTGCCAAGGAGAAAGCATTCAAAAAGTATTTCTTGAATAAAAGCTTTGTATCCCTTTTCCAACTCCATTGCATGATTTCACAGAGACAGACACTTGTGTGGTGGGTTCTCAAGTTGTTTCCATGATCAGCTAAAGCTCTGCTGGAACAATCTTCACAAGGGATTCTTACCTTTTGCCCTGCTCATGGGCCTATATTCAGTATCTCCTTGAGGTAATTTTATTTCGGAAGGATTCCCTGACATGGACCTTGGTGAGGCAACTCTGACGCATCTCACTGGGTCTCCATAACTTCAGATCTCAGTGAGCAGGTCTGAATCTCGTGCAACTGATGACCTAAGATACAATCATCTTTGTCTACCAGGAAATGATAGCCTTAATTAAATTGCAGAGAACTCCTTATTTGTCTAAGAGACACTTAAGCAACCCCCAAGTAAAAAAAAAGATTCCTTCAATTAAAAAAAAAACTTATTTGCTATATATATATACACATATGTGAATTTTTAATTTACATAAGAGAAATCATGATTTATTCATTATCCTTCATTCAACATACATTCTTGCATTTTATTATTATTTTCTCATGTCAGTACATAAATAATTTATTTATTCTCTTTGATGTTTGCAAAGCTGCCATTTTATTTTGAAACTCTCTAATTGATTTCAATTTATGACTCTTTAAGCATCAGTGAAGGAAACATTCTTGAACATACACATTTAATCTGCTATATCCTGAAGAAATTATTAAAAGTGGAATCTCTTGACAAAATTTAAATATTTAAGATTTAGTTTTATTGCCAAATTATCTCAGTGTCAACACTGAAATAATTGACACTGAAAACAGTGTCAATTTATGCTTATACTAAACTATATGTTATTCCATAGTTTCTCATAGTTTCAATATCACTAGGCATTATTTTTTATCTTTTTATATCTTAGAGGAAAGATAAGGTATCCTTCATTATTTTTATTTTGCATATCTTTCATTAATAATAAGATCGAGCATGCTTTTTATTTATATTATCCATTTGTATTTCTTGTTCTGTGAATTTCCTCTTTATGACTTTTTCTCATTTTCCTGATAATTCACTTTTTAGTACATGATTAAATTTTGCAACTGTGCATGTACAGACAGTCCCTAATTTGCCATGCTTCTGCTTACTATGTCTTTACTTTATGTTGATGTAAAAGCAATACCCACTCAGTGGAAACCCTCAAATTTTGAATCTTGATCTTTTCCTAGGCTAACAATATGGAGTACAATATTCTTGTGATCCTGGACAGTGGCAGAAAGCTGCTCTTCCCAAACAGCCACACAATCATGAGGATAAACAACTGATACTCTATACACACACTGTGTATAGAGTATCAGTATAGAGTTCCAGCATTTTTTTTGGATAGTGTGTGCTTTGTGTTTTCACACTCTATCGTATTTACACAATGCCCATCTCCATGTCCTGCTTCTGGTAAAAACAAAATGGCAAGTATTCATGAGATGAAACTCAAGATAATTGCCCAAAGGTGGGCCAATGTAAGTGTTTGAGCACGTTTAAGGTAGGTGAGGCTAAGCTGTGATGATCAGTAAGTTAGGTGTATTAAATGTATTTTGACTTAGGATATTTTCAACTTACAATGGGTTTATTAAGAGGTAACCCCATCATAAGTTGAATAACATTTGTATAAAGAATCAAGACTGCTATTCAGATTATTTGTATATAAGCCTATTTGTTAATTTTTTGACCTACTGGCTTTGAGATGGCTTTTGATGTGTTACACTACCACCTTTGTTTAATTCTTATATTTTTAACACCTTTTACTTTATGTGTTAAAATGTAATGTTGTTAGATATACAAAGATTTGTGACTTTTGTATACTTTTGATGGATTTTAATTCCTTGGCTAAGTAGTTTCTACTTAGTTGTTAAACATTTTTGTTCCCAAATGTGATATATCTTGCAGTTTGTCATCAGAAGTTAGGACTTTGTTAAAGTTTTGGCTTAAACAAAGAAGACATACAGATGGCCAATAGACATATGAAAAGATGCTCAACATCACTAATCATCAGAGAAATGCAAATTAAAACCAAAATGAGATATCATCTCACACCTGTCAGAATGGCTATCATCAATAAATCAACAAACAAGAAGTGCTGGCAAGGATGTGGAGAAAGGGCAACCATTTGACTGTTGGTGAGAATGCAGATTTTTGCAACCACTGTGGAGAGCAGTATGATGATACCTCAAAAAATTAAAAATGGATCTGCCTTCTAACCCAGTGATCCCACTTTTGGGAATAGATCCAAAGGACCCCAAAACACTAATTCAAAAGAGCATAAGCACCCCAATGATCATTGCAGTGTTATTTACAATCACCAAGATATGGAATAAGCCCGAGCGTCCATCAGTAGATGAGTGGATAAAACAGCTAAGGGACATGTACAAAATGGAATACTACTTGGCCATAAAAAGAAGAAAGGTTTACCTTTTGTGACAGTGTGGATGGACATGGAAAACACTATGCTAAGTGAAATAAGCCAGTCAGAGAAAAACAATTACCATGTGATTTCATTTCATTGTAGGATCTAATGAACAAACTGAACTAACGAGCAAAATAGAGACAGACTCTTAGATAAAGAGCAGGATGACAGCTAAGTGGGTAGGAAGGTGGGCCAACTGAGCAGAAAGGAAAAAGGAGCCATGGACATGGACAACAGTGTGGTGATTGTGGGAGGTTTATAAAGGGACTAAATGGTAATGGAAAAAATACAATAAAAAAAACTGAACAAATGTTTTTTTCTTTGTTTTTTTTTCTTTCTTTACTTTCTTTGTTCTCATGGAGGAGAGTTCTGTCAAGTGTGTTTTCTTTTTTCTTACATTTTTGTTTTCCATTTTAAACTCATATTCTTAACTAGTTCTTTCTAATAATTCTGCTAGAATTAATTTCAATTAAATAACAATAGCAAGCAAACCAAAAAATAATTCTCCAATCCTTTGCTTAAACTTGAAACCCTTTTAGTCCTCACTATACACTTTTTTGCATTCCATAAGTTACACAAAAGATAGCCTTTAAAACCACCAGTTCCTCACATCACCTCTTTTTTCTATACTTCTAAAATCTGGGCTCCTTCCTCACCTTATTTGTTAAGGCATAAGTCACCAATTGTACCTCAATTACCACACCCAACCCATTCTTTTCAGGTCTTATGTCATCTCTTCTGCATATAAAATCATTTAACTCTCTTGTGGAAATAGTTCTATCCTTTAACTTTTACAACATATTCATTTCTTGGACTTCTTAGCCATTTTTGTCTCCTCGGTATGCCCATTACACAAGTTTATCTGTATTTATAGCTTTAACATCTACACAGGTGTGGTGCATCCTGCAATCTGTACCTCTGAGGTAAGTTTCTATCCTGGACTCCAGATCATAGAACGCTGGACAGGTTATGTGGGTATCCCAAAAGAATCCAAAACAAGGGTGTCAAACTCACTTTCACCAGGAGCCACATCAGCCTACAGGTTGCCTTCAAAGGGCTGAATGTAATTTCAACTCCTTAACAGTTAAGGGGTAGTTACGTTTATACATCCTAAAATTATTTTGGCCCTTTGAAGGCAACCACAAGGCTGCTGTGGCCCCCTGGCGAAAATGAGTTTGACACCCCTGATCTAAAAGAACACACACAAAACTGACTCATTGTCTTGGTGTGTATTTGATTTAGATTTTTAAATAGTGCCTGAAGCCTGTATCTGTTGAATTCTAGGTTGCTTTTCTTCTACTAGATAAATGATACTCAAATGATGGGTGGTTATGATGACCCATAGTATGTCAGACAGTTAAGAAGGTCATACCTCTACAGTACAGCTCACTTCAGGATATCTTGCCCAGATAATGAAATGTGGAAACAAGATAAAATGTAGAGAACAAATGTTTTGGATAGACAGAGATTGAAGTATTACTTACCATTTGAAACTAATAAAGGATCTGAAGCATATTAACTAAGCCAATATGATTATGAAATTAATTTGAACTCACTTTTGGTTCAGCCTTATTTGTAACTTGAGATTGGGTTGAATGGTAGAAGAAAAACTAACATTTGCTATGGATAAACCTAATGTTAAACCATCAGAAACTAAAAGCGTTCTATAAAATTGAATTTTTTATGCTAAGTTGGGTAAATGTAGGACAAAATGTTGAAATCTGAAAAACAAGTTAAAATTTCCACTAATTTATATCATTTTACTTTGTCAAAGAATCAAATTTATTGGCACATTGAACTCGTAGATATGTTAAGATTTTTATTTGGCATGCAAAAATATGTCATGTTTTTGACCCTAGTGTTTCTGCTTCCTCTTTAAACACTGTTGATTCTTTTATTGAATGCCCTAAAAGGTTCTGCCAGTTTTAAACCCAGGAGGCTGGTACCCCATCTGTTTAACTGGAAACCATCTAATCCAAACAGACACTTCTCTTCTTAGGAGGTATTTCCAATGCTCTGTGAAACCAAAACTTTCCATTCTGTGATGCATACATATCTCTCGATCTGACAACGTGTTGAACTCATTGAGGTCAATGCCCAGATGTCATTGCCACCATGGAGTTTGGCTAAATTCTGGCCTAGCCCCAACAATAGAATTCTAGAAAAGAGCAAGTCACCCACAAAGAAAGAGGCTATCTGGGATTCTAATTTGCTCCAAATCCACAATATCACTAAGATCTTGCTGCAAAGCTGAAGGAAATCTTATCAGTTCAGATCAGATACAACCCATCCTATAATATGAAAATAACCTAGACTTGTCCCAGAGCCCTAAACTCTAAAATGTAGTATTTGTAGTCAAGAACAAACCCTCGGAATGACAGAGAACTGACTGATTTTTCAGAATTACAGTTACATTGAATATATTCTTCTTTCTTAGGGAACTTCAGAGATTCAGGATATTTAGTTATTTACTAATATTTACACAGACTACTATAAACTATCTGATTTTCACAGGGATTATGATTATTGCATTTATAGTTCCATTTTTTCATTTAATAGGTTACCTCTGGTGTCTGACATTGCTTCATTATTTTTAGACTAAATGTTACATTCCAAGATACACTGTGGCTGAATGCTACTTGTTTGGTTCCTTTAAAAATCTGCTACTACTTAATTCAGTTCCTTGATTTGTGATTTGTTACTGGAGGGAGAAGAGACTAGTGTTTAGTCATTACTAGTTTCACAGGAATACGACTTTTTATTGTTACTGTCAAAACATACTTGCTTCCATTTTTATTGCTCAGGAGCATTACATTAATCTTCCCCTTGGCCACAAAATAGCTTGTTTATATAAATGGAAAGAAAAAGCCAAAAATAATTTTCTAATCCTTCCCTTCCTTATTTTTCTTAATACATTTTATCTCCTTTCTATTCTTCTATAGTCTTCATTTTATGCAATTCTATCATTTTTGGTGTCTTACTGCCTATTTCAGCCAGTACTTCATTGAGTGCTTTTTCTAAATATTGTCACCTTAAAAATTACTTTTTACATGTCTAGATTTTTACTTTTCTTCTCCAGGTCTCCTTTTCTGTGGAATATTTATTATTTTTCTATGGTCTTCAATTTTTAGACCACTGAATGGTACATATTACATTCCTTGGATGACAAGTAGGTAAGTTTTTATTTTTTAAAACACATTTTCTTTTCTTTTCTAATTTTTATTGAATCTATTGGAGTGACATGGGTTAATAAAATTATATAGGTTTCAGGTGTACAATTCTATAATACATCATCTGTGTATTGTATTGTGTGTTCACCACCCCAAGTCAAGTCTTCTTCAGTCACCATTTATTGCCATTTACCCTCTTCTACCTCCCCTCACTCACTTTTCCTCTGGTCATCACCATACTGTAGTCTGTGTCTGCAAGTTTGTTTTTGCTTAATCCCTTCACTTTTATTTTCACCCAACCCCTCAGATCCCCACCCCCTGAGACCTGTTAGTCTGTCTTCTATTGATGCAGACACCGGCCTGCAGTGTCCACATCATTATGGATGAAATGAGACATTCGCACAGACTACCAAGTCTGGTGGAGGAAATGGAACAGCATGGCTTTTCTCTCAAGGGGAGCAAAAACCTCCACCCTTTCTCCAATGAGCTTTTATTGTCTTACTGGGCACATTACAAGAAGGTCCTCATTAACTATGCACAAGCTTGCTTTAGGTGGTTACCTTATACAGAAAACAAAGGAGCCAATGATGCTAATCACATCACAGAAGAGGGATATTTGCAAATGAAAATGCAAAAGTGGTTGAACAGGTTACACTCATCCTTGGAAGGTTTAGCATGGATTTTAGGAAGTTACTTTGCAGTAAATGTCCTCAATTTAGGGTGAGGAAGTTTTAGCAAAAAGCAAGACTCATAGCAGCCTGGGTACATTGCAGGCTTGATTCCCCACAGGTAAACCTATCCATGGGCGTGGGTCCTGTGCATCTCCAAGTGGGAGCTGGGCCCACACCACGCAGAGCAGTCTCCTACAATCTATAACTGTTTTTATTTTGTTCATTAGATTTCACATGTAAGTGAAATCATATGGTATTTATCTTCCTCTTGATGCAGTAATTTATAATATAAAGAGTACTCAGGGAGTATCTTAAAAAAAACAGAATGTACTACCTCACCCTGCTGACATGTAACCGTTACAACCGTATCCTGATTGATAACCAGACCCCCTGCCTCTGTAAACGGCTTGCTGCTTGCTATTGATAACCAACCTCTCTGCTTCTGTAAACAGCTTGCTGCTTGCTTTATAAACCCTGTAGAAACTCAGTCCCGGGCTCAGGATTTGGGGTCTCTCTCTCTCCCCCTGAGCCCGTGCGCACAATAAACTCATGATTCCACCATCTTCCATGTGTGAGTAAGTGATTTTCCGTAACACTCTGACTGGCTCATTTCACTTAGCATAATACTCTCTAGGCCCATCAGTACAGTCACAAAGTGTAAGATTTCCTTCTTTTATGGCCAAGGAGTATTCCACTGTGTAAATGTCCCAGTTTTTTATCCACTCATCTACTGATGAACACTTGGGCTGCTTCTAAATTTTGGCTATTATAAATAATGCTGCAATGAACATAGAGGTGCTTATGTTCTTTCAAATTACTATCTTGGGATTCTTCAGTTTTATTCCTTGAAGTGAAATCACTATGTCATAAGAGAGTTCCATTTTTAAATTTTTGAGGTAACTCCATACTACTTTCCACAGTGGCTGCACCCATCTTCATTCCCACCAACAGAGCATGAGGATTTCCTTTTCTCTGCATCCTCACCAGCACTCATTTGTTGATACACTGATGATAGACATTCTGGCAGGTGTGAGGTGAAACTCATTGTGGTTTTAATTTGTGGTTTCATTTCTTTAATGATTAGTGACACTGAACATCTTTTTCTATGTCTACTTGCCATCAGAGAAATGTCTATATAGATCTTTTGCTCATTTTTTAATTGAATTATTTGGAGGGAGTTTTTTTGGTGTTGAGTTGTATAAATTATGAATTTTGGATATTAACCCCTTATCAGACGTATCAGATGTACCATTCGTGAATATGTTTTCCCATTCAGTGGACTGATTGTGTTTGCATTTTGTTGATGGTTTCCTTTGCTGTGCAAAAGCTTTTTAGCATGATGTAGTTCTATGTATTTTTTTCTTTTGTTGCCTTTGCCTGAAGAGATATATCAGAAAAAATATTGCTATGAAAACTGTTCAAGATTTTAGTGCCTATGTTTTCTGCTAGGGTTTTTAAGGTTTCAAGTCTACCAGTTAAGTTTTTATCCATTTTGAGTTGATTCTTCTGTATGGTGTAAGAAAGTGATCTAGCTTCATTTTTTTTTGCACTTACCTGTCTAAATTTCCTAACACCATTTATTAAATAGATTATTTAAACCCCATTGTATATTCTTGCCTGTTTTGTCAGATATTAATTGACCATAAAGACCAATTAATATGTAAGTGGTCTTTATTAATTTACCATAAAGTGGGTTTTTTGTCTGTGTTCTCTATTCTGTTCTGTTGATCTATGTGTCTATTTTTATACCAGTGCCATGCTGTTTTGATTACTACGGCCTCATAGTATAGTTTGATATCAGGTAGCATAATTCCTCCAACTTTGTTCTTCTTTTTCAAGGTTATTATAACTATTCGGGCCTTTTATGGTTCCATATAATTTTTGGAATATTTGTTCTAGTTCTATAAAATATATTATTGGTATCTTAATGGAAGTGTGTTGAATCTATAGATTTCTTTGAGAAGTATTAACATTTTAATGATGTCAGCTCTTCCTATCCATGAGCATGGTATATACCTCTACTTATTTGTATCACCTTCAATTTCTTTCTTCAGTGTCTTACAATTTTCTGCATACAGGTCTTATACCTTCTTGGTCAAATTTATTCCTAGGTTTCTTTTTGTTGCTGTTCAATTTAAAATGAGATTGTTTTCTTAATTTCCTTTTCTGATAGTTCATTATTGGTGTATGAAAAGGTAACCAATTTCTAGATATTCATTTTGTATCCTGCAAAAACCTTGGCTGGTAGAATCGCCAAGTGTTGGAAGAATGGTGCTGCCTGGAACCTGGAGAGTGAGGCTAGAGGATCTCCCCTGAAAAGGAGATGCCAGTCCAGTTTGGGGAAAAGTGGGAGGAATGGCCTCTGCTCCAAAGCCACACCACTCAGTCACTGATATCTCCTGAGTCTGCACAGACCTCTACAACCATGCCAAGGCTGCTGACTCCTCAGCAGGACTTGAGCTCTGCAGGGTGGGTGACAGGGAGTCCTAAGAGCGGGGCTTTTGCTTTTACTCCAGCTGATGCTGCACGAAGAGGAGTGTTCTACCCAAGGTGTGGCAGTAGGGCTCAGCACAGAGGTCCTGGTAGTTGTCCCTTCCGCCCTCTCCCCCAAACCACAATCCTAGTCTTTCCTCACATGACTCTAGTCCACTCCACCTTCCCTCCACTGGAGCCCAGGGAAGTGACTACAAATGAGATTTTTTTTGGCCCTTTAAGAGGGCACCTGTGTCTCTAACAGACCCCAGTCTCTCCCTAGCAGATAAAATCCCCACTGATTTTCATAGCCATATGTGATATGGGTGCCTCTTTTCTGGCTCTGGTGCTCTGGCCAGCCTAGGGAGTCCTGCTTGGAGTTTAGACTCCAACTCCTTATGATTAACCTTTGCAGCTAAGATATCTCTCTGGAATCTCAGCTGCTGCTTGTGGAGCAGGGACCAAACATTTTTGCTTCCCTGCCCTTCCTACTAGTCTCATGTGGTTTCTTTTGTAAATCCTTCTCATAAGATTTCTAATCAGTTAGTCTTTGTTTGGTTATTCAGGCTGATTGTTCCTTATTTTATTATTATTTTTTAATCTTGATTGTATTTTTTCCATTGCCATTTAGACCGTTTACACCCTATCCCCCCACCCCCAACAATCACCACACTGTTGTCCATGTTCTTGATTTGTAATTTCAGTTTGGTTCTGAGAGGAGGTGAGTGTAACATTCACCTACTCCGCTGCCATCTTGGATCCCCTCTGGTGAAAATACAAAAAACTCCACTTATTTTAATAAATTATACTCTTGAGATCTGTGACTTTCCAGCTCTTACAATTTTTTTAATTCTGTCGTGATGTGAATGTCATTTTACTTGAGATAACTTACATACCTTACGATCTGAAATTTGCAGACTTGTGGAAGATAGGGAGGATGTGTGAATACCAAGGTGAAGAGAAGTATCACACTCACCAAAACATAAGCACTCGAGAATTTCTGAATGGCGGTGTCACAGATGAAGTAGAGCAGCCCCGATGTGGACCTGCCGCTCCTCAACTCTACTTGCTAGAAGTCTGTATCTTATCTTAACATTTGTGTGTACCATTATGCCTAAAAATCCAAACTGCTCATGATTTTGTCCTTTTTGTTTTATCTAACTCTCCTGGCACCATCGACTTTTAAAATATAGCTCTTGATCAACTCTGTTAGCTTTATTCAATGATGAAATTGAATTTTATTAAGTGCCAAGTAACTCGCATAATAAAGGAACTGGGAAGAATTAAGCGTGCATTCTCTTTCTCTCTTTCAACACACACAACACAAATATGCACAAAAAGTGACAAAAATCAAGGACTTACTTTTTCCAACAGTAGAGCTCTTATATGTGCTGAGAACTTCTTATTCATTGGGCAAAAAATGATAAATATAACTAACATAGAGGCATTATCTGTGTGTCTGTATACTAATTTTTTCTTTAAGTTCTTAAAAAAAAGTTCACCGGGATGGTTTGTAATCTTTCATCCTATTCATTTCTACAGAAACACAATAAATGAACAGTGTGAAAACAGGAATCTTGTCTGGTAAGAAAACACGCATTTTTTAGTTTAATAAAACTATGAAAATATAAGTGAATATTGAAAGTGAGTAAAGGAATCTACATAGTTCTTGGTGCACAGAAAGCTGTCCATAAATACCTATTTTTTTAACAGTCAGTTCTTTTTTTTAAAGATTCTATTTATTGATTTTTTAGAGAGGGAAGGGAGGGAGAAAGAGAGAGAAAGAAACATCAATATGCAGTTGCTGGGGGCCGTGGCCTGCAACCCAGGCATGTGCCCTGACTGGGAATCAAATAGAATGCTTCTATTTTTCTATTGTGTGCTTAATACAAAATGTAAACTTTTTTTAAATACAAAAATTAGAAACTTCATTTTGTTATTCATTAATTAAAAGATTAATATTATCCTTTTGCTAAGATTTAAAAAATCCTAATTATAGCAAAATGAAGACATAAATTTAATGTCTACTTTTTCTACTAAAATAGTATTATGTGGGTGTACAAGTTTTGAAAGTTTTAGAACTGTATAACATAGTTTGAAGTAGCTAACATCTTGAATAATTCTGTATTTCAGAGGTTTGGATAAGATTGCAATTGATAAGAAAATATGCAGAGAGGATACTCTAGTTTGTGAACCCTTAAATCTCACATCTTAAATTACCCATTTTGTATTTAACATATTTTCACTACATTAAAAAATGGCCTTATATGACCACTTTGATCTTCTAGACACATTTATATGCATTTATAGAACCCAGTATAGTTTTCAAGGCACTTATCTCACTTATCATTTATATATTGATATAATTATTAGATTAATATCTCATTTCCCTATCAAACTGCAAACTCATGACAAAAACCAAATCTGTCATGTGGCTGTTGATCTCCAAATTTAGCACAATACATGACATCTGGTAGGTTTTCTACCAATACTCGATGACTAAATTTTATAGGACTTATTTCTTATACCAAGCATTGATGGCAAATGGCTAATTCTAAATATAAAGGATTTTTTTAGGTGTGTCTCAGTTGCTGGGGCAATTAATGGCAGAGTTAAGATTTTCCTTTACCAACTTCCCATCCCTTCAATCATTAACAATATAATCATCCATTCAACAACTATTTTTTAGTGCTTACTTAGTATGCACCACTGTTCTAGAAGCAGGTGATAGTCAGCAAGCAAAAGTCAGGCACCTGTTTTTCAGGAATTTACATTCTGTGGACAGTAAGTTTCTGTCGATCAATGTCTTTAAACACTGAGATATAGCAAGTCTTACAATAGGTCTAAATATGATAGGTCTAAATATCTTTTAGGTGCTTTAGTTTTAATGAAGTTTTTTTGCCCAGTATAACTATTTGCTTCTTCCTATTTGCTGTTCACACACAGCACCACCACTTGCCTCTGAAAATTCCTCCTAGCCTCACCCTCCCCTCCTCGTGCCCCTAGTTAGACCAGGCTCAAGGAAGAAGCCTGCACACTTTATGAAGCATCTCGGGACTTGTGGTTCAGTAAACGGCTCTATGGTATAAGGATTTTTTGCAGACTTATTCAGTGCCCTTTGAGACTTGATTTCTGTTTTGTTTACTGTGTGGTACCTTCACTCTGTACCTCAGGCTACTGGCAGGAATAAGCATCACTTAAAAAGTAATTTAGGAAATAAGTGTGCTTCCCCTAGGGTGCAAATAAAAGGCAAAGTTGTGGTAAATAGCTAATGTAAGCAAAAGGTGCCTTGGGGGAACCCTAAGAGTCACTTCTTTCAAACCAGCAATAACTTCTGGTGCTATTGGTCCTGAGGCAACAGCCGTCAACATTGTTTAAAAAAGCTCCCTTATGGTGTTCTCATTAATTAACTGCACTGTTTGTTGATTCTAGATTGGTTCCTTTTGTTCTCTGGAGAGTGCTTTTGGAAACTCAGTAATGCCTTGATGCAGAATTTCATCTTCAGGCCCTAAATTCCCAGGATGGTGGTTTACTGGGACATATAGAAGATGAAGTGAAAAAGAGAATTTGTTAGATAAAAATGATAATCGAAATATTTTAAATTCAGATGTAATTTTTGAAGATTTTCCCCACAGAGAAAAAAAAAAGAAAATTACCTGAAGCAAAGTTTGAATGACAGGCGGGTTTAACAAACACAACAAGACAAATGGCATGCAAAGCACATAGGGAAGTATTTGTTGCTAATTACTTGAGAAAGCATTTTAATTAAGCCGTTTGCCAATTAATGCCGCATTTTTACCATTCCATAAATATTTAAACATGTTTCATAAACTTTTCTTCTTATGGAAACATTTGCAAATATTATGGAGTTTCTTTGGGAATCTCATAAGAGAAAAATGTACAATTTAGAAAATTCTATTGCCCATTTTCATAAGTAAATTTTTATCTTTATCTGGGTCACTATCATACTTTAAAATTCTCTATCTGCAAAAACTTTTCTTCCATATTCTGCAACAAAGGGTAAATAAATACAGCCTACCTATTACTATGATCTTCCATGAAAATTGAAAATAACATGCGGTATCAAGGATAGTATGTTTACTTTCAATATTTTACTCAAAAGCATGAAAATAATTTTGAATGATTTAAAGAAATTCAACAAAAATGCAATTGTTAATGTTCTGATCACCTTCACCCTAAATCCTCCAAAATGCTACCTACCCAACTGAAATAAAACAAAAGCCAACATATGCAATGCAAAACCAAATGGTTTGCTGTTACCAAGTTGATGCTTAATTTGTTACATAAGCTATTATGAACTTAATCAAAAATATCTCAAGCATTTGACCTCTCTTTTCTTACTTTTTCACTGGGATAGTCATGCTTATGTTTGTTGCCTACTTTACATGGTTTTCATGAAAACCTAAGGGATGAGAATAGATCATGTTTAGAATTTAGCCAGAGGACTAAAGGCCCTCACTCCTTCATCAGCACATTGCATTTTTTCATCTAACTAAAACATTGGTCATGTAATAAATCACCAAAAGGGAGGTTCTGACTTAATTGAAAGGCGAGCCATTGGTACCTTTGCTGGCTGGCCAGCATTGTGATGTGTTAGAAGCCAGGAAAGGTTCCCATCATACTGGAAATCACAGGTGAGGAAAAGGAGCTTCAAGGGTTCTTTTTCTTTTTTTTAATTGTGGTGCACATGACCCTTCAGACCCAATGGCAGTAAGAAGGGCTGGTTAAGGGAAGTGGGTGAAGGAGCTATTGGGCACCTACTGGGAAACTTGCATTTGTGTGAGCACTCAGGAACAGGAGGATAGCACCTTGGTTCATGAGCAGAGCCTCCCACCCACCTGTGTCCCATCAATAGGTCACTGTCCCAGCATGAGGAAAGCAAATTTGGTCTGTTTCAAATGGGGAAGTTGAACAGTAATAACAAAAAGACCATGTATTATAGAAACTCGACTATGCAAATTATAGTAACTTAACTTGGTTCAATGAGTTCTGTGACCATTAAGTGTTTTTGCAGCTATCTAGACGAATACTAAAAAGTGAAGATAAATGTGAGCTTGATCTCATCGAGAAGATTATCATGTACAGGCGAAGGTTACCATTTGCTGCCACTTGTGACTTGGGATGAGAGTCACATCATGGGCCAAGGAGAGGAGTTGTGCACTCTCTCTGAATTTCCATTTACTTTCTTGGTGGTGAAGGATGTAGGTCTTAGGGTTATATGGATATTAACACCCTATATTCATCTTAAATGAGTTCAATGGTATTATTTTTTCTACTTTCCTTCTGTTTGCTTACTGACTAGATTCTAAATATGAGGTCTGCCCAGAATAATTCCAGCCATTGTTAACATAATGAGAATGGTTTGTGTGACATCGATGTAAACTAGCAGCAAAAGAGAGTGGACTGGAATGCACATGCATGAACAATGATGACTTCACTGTACCAGTCAGTGGGGAGTGTAGAAGCAAGCTGTTGAGTGAGCATGTGTGCTGTGTGGCCATTGCATTCAAAATGACTGTGTGAGCAGAGCAATGAATCTGCATCAAATTTTGCATTAAGCTTGAACATTCCTCCCTGAAAATTATTCAGATGATTCAGAAGGCCACAGCTATGGGCAACTGGTGATTGGCAGCTTCATCACAACAATGCACCTGCTGACACCTCACAGCTCCTCTGGAGATTTTTGGCAAAACACCAAATCACCAAGGTGACTCGGTCTCCCTACAGCCCAGATTTTGTGCCCCGTGACTCCTGGCTTTTCCTGAAACTAAAATCACCTGTGAAAGGAAAGAGATTTCATACCCTTAATGAGATTCAGGAAAATATGACGGGGCAGCTAGCTGATAGTGGTTGGGAGAACTGTGTGAGGTCCCTACTTTGAAGGAATTAAGACATCATTGTCCTATATACAATGTTTCCTGTATCTTGTATCTTCTTCAATAAATGTCTCTATTTTCCATATAACATGTCTGGATACTTTCTGGGCAGACCTAATATTTCTGTCAACCTGGACTAATAGTTTAACGAGAGTTTAAATAGAAATCAAATCTCAAATTGTCTTAAAGCTGGGAAAAATAAGAAACAGATGAAAAATTCACACAAAAGGCATTTTTACATTCAAATAGTGCATAGGGAGAGATGCTGAAAGGATACAGGTCTAACCAACTGAACTATCCGGCCAGGGTTGCCAACTTTTGCTCTGTATATGACACAAGGTTGCAATGAATGCAGGTTATGGTTGTCATATTTTCTGGGTGAAATATTTCTTATATCACATTAAATTCTATGAGTTCTGATATTGTCAACATATCCATTTCCTTTTGTTTCATATTTGCCTGGTATAGCTTACTGTAGCATTTTTCTTTTAAACATTCTGAGAAAGAGTGAGGTAATGAAAAAATAACAGTATCTATTTCCAAATTTACTGCTGAATTATTAATAAAACCTGAAGCTTAAGGAAACAATAAATACATCTTTGACCTTTAAACTTTCAAACTTTAGTTCTGCATTAGACATTGTACAGATTATTGTATGGTAGACATTGGTTCCTGGATTCCAGTCAAGAGTACGACCTCCTCAGAGACCAATGTCTCCCCACTTGACACCACCTGAAATTCATCATCATAATTATTGATACAGATTAATCCTGAAACTTTGTGTTTGAATTTTTGCTTTTGTTATCATCATTGTGTTTTTTTCCTTAAGCAGTAATATAAACTTTAAAGCTGTGTTGCTATTTCTGGTTCACCATTGCTTTGTCTCTCACTTGTTTTAGTCCTTTGTTATTTTATCCTTTTTTTTCCCTCAAGGACAATCTTAAGTTTCTCCTGCTTATTGCTGATTCTATTTCATGCAGTGTCTGATGTACTTTTCATTGTAATTTTATGTGTTTTAGTTTAGTTATATTTTTCCTTAGCTTGCTCATATCATTTTTTTCTTTCCCCTTTCTGTTCCATGTGTGAGTTCTCATTTCCTAAAGGTTTTATCTTCTTCTAGCCTACTGAGTTTATAAACAACTTTGTGATTTTTTCCCGATATTTATAGTATATTACTTTTGGAATTCTTTTATTCCTCTGAATCTTTCCATTCCCCTTGTTCTATAGTTATTGTCAACACTTTGCTTTTGGCTTATTGTATTTTATGTGTTTAATTTTTTTTCTCTTTCACTCATACTAGAGATCTGATATTTACCAGTAAGAAATTGAACAGCTAGACTGGTATGGTTTTATTTCCTGTCCATTTGGGGGCTCATTAAAGACAATTCTCAGATCTGTTTCTGGAAAGCAGATTCAGATATCCAGCTTCCAGATCACCTACCTCCCAGGGTTCACCACACCTTGATCTGTGGCCCTGCTGCACTGAGATGGGACCTTTTGTTCCAGTCCATGGGCTCTCATACTCCCAATAGACAGATCGTATAAACCATCAGACATTATTTACATTGAGCAGAAAGCTCTCCTCTTCCTGGTTTGGGTCTCCCAGCACATTAAAGATTCAAACTCCAGTGTGTTCCATTACTGGGGTTTTCTTTTCTTTTGCAATCCGTTTATGGGTAATATATTTCTCTGGGTTGAGAATAGATCACCTATAATGCCTAATTCCTGTTTCTTGTCTGATTGTTTTATTTAAGTTGGCAACCCATTTATGTTATAGGAAAAGAAGTATTAGTTTTGACAGGGAAAGAGGACCATTTTCAGGCTGGTTCCCAAAGCAGCATTCATTCAGTAGATATACAGCCACTTGCTCAACTGATTGGTTCACACTTCCCACTTCTGAGTCTGGAGTGGGGTGGGAGCAAAACCAGGGTTGGAGAGCTGTCTTCTTAATTTCAGGTAGCCATATGGATGGCCACCTACTGAATTTTTAATCCTTTTTTTTTTTTGTCTTAAAGAATAATGTCAGAGTCACTCTACCTGGGTCTGAAGCATGAGGCTATTTATTCAAAAAGGTGAAAAAGTGGTCAGTGCTTCTGAAGGAAACCATTTCAGAATAGCTGGGAAAATGTTTAGGGGAATCTTTTCTGATAGAAAGACATTTTAGGGAGTTGTGTCTTGTTTGAGAGAGTGTGTTCTTGGGAGAGAGTGTCCACATTTGTTAGTCAAGGGAGTGTTGAGTTGGGGGAGGCAAAGAGGAATAGCACATTTTCTAGTTCCTGATATTTTAAAAACTGCTCTAGTCACATGAACACCTATGGTCCCCAAATCATGTCATGTGCTCTCTTCTTAAAGTTTTTGCACATGCTCTGCTATTGTCTAGAATACCTCCACTCTTCTCTTTCCTTACCTGGGTAATTCCTATTTATTACTTAGTGCTCATATTAAATTGTCTCTTTCCAGGAAGACATCCCTGACTCCCTTACCTTAATGGCTAGAATGGATGCCCTTCCAGTTAGCATATTTTTTATCATAACATTCATTTTCCCCACTTATTACTGCTTATTGTTGCCATCTTGGAGGACGATCTACTTTTATTAATCATGACATTCCCAAGTTCATACAAGTGGCACATAGTAAATGTTGAGAAAGTATCAAATAAGTTAATGCATGGGCAAATCATGAAAGAATGAGTTTTGAGTGGAATGAAGGAGATAAGGATGGTTGGTTTACTTTTTTTTTCATTTTCCCATGATCCTTTGGTAAAAGAGTTGTGTTACCCAGTCATTTTTATCATATAAATGAAGTGATGTTCCCTGCAATTTATTATTATAGTGGTAATTCCTGGGAATCTGGGATCTATATCCTTGTGCTGAAATTTGACAGACATCTGAAAGGTGCTACCTTTGTTTTTCCACTTGCCATGCTACCTGAGATTTCAAATTTTTAGATATTGCCAAAAACATTTTCCTCTGCTTTTTTAAATGTGTAAATACACCTAATTAAGGTTCATTAGTCAGCTGTTCTGTTTGTCTCAGGCTATAAGACAAAAAGAGAAAGAACAAACACAGGTTAAATATTCCACACATCAGCACAGTACTATTATATGTCATTGTTTTTTATAAGTAATCATTATGCCATTAATCATTAATACCTTCTTCAAAAAGGGCATTATGGTTTAGAAAAGCATAAAGTAATCTGGTCAAAGTCACCTAGATAAAGAAGAATTTACTGAGATTCAAATCTAGGTCTCACCTCTATGCTATCGGAATTGCAGTGTTGTGACCATTTACCTCCTCTCTACTATAAAGCCCAACCCAATGCAGTGGCCCATAAATAATAATTTGTTTTTAATATTTTTACTAATCTGAACTGAAGGGTAATTTAATAGCATGGGCGCTTCTTGGAGGACAGGCCTAACAGGAAAAGCAGATAGGAAGATTAAGAAAGGGATGCAGAAGATTTGATCTCTATCAAACCCAGCTTTGGAGTCCAAAGAAAGCAGAAGCTCAAGCTGTGACAGGCCTGCATGGAAAGAACTAGAGCTGGGGTGTGATGTCATCATGTGGAACCAGGTCCTCTCTGCATGCCTTTGTGATATGTTCATGTGGGTCCAAAACTGAGAGTGTGAAAAAAAAATGATGAGTCATATACTCCTTCCCTGGCATAGAATTCTGCCTGAAACAGTATGGAGTTGGGAAGTCACCAACATTTCTGAACCTCCGTTTCCTCACTGACTATGTGGGAGTGATAGCTTTTCCAGCTGTGACTATCTCTGAAGTTTGTAAGGGAGAAAAAGGTAATGAACACAGAGACCATTCTTATAAAGTAGGTGTGGGAGGCAGAATAATGACCCCTCAAAGACGTCCTCATCTCAGTCCTCAGAACCTGTGACTATATGACCTTACGCAGTAAAGGGGACTTTGCAGATGTGATTAAGTTAAGGCATCTTGGATAGAAAGGTTGTCCGGGTATGCTCAGTGAAATCACAGGTGTCCTTTTAAGGGAAAGAGGGAGACATGAGGGTCAGAGTTAGAGAGCAGTGTTGCATTGCTGGCCTTGTGGGTGGAGGGAGGGACCACAAGCCAAAGTATGCAGGTGTCTCCTAGAAACTGGAAAAGTCAGGGAATGAATTCTGCCCTGAATGTCCAGAAGGAATGTAATTCTGGTGAGACCTTGACTTTGGGCCAATAAGTCTCATAATGTACTCTCAAAATTGTAGGTCATAAATTAGTATGGTCTTAAGCCATTAAATTTGTGGTCAATTGTTACAGCAGAAATAGGAATAGAAATGAGGAATAGGCCTGGGTTAATAGAAAGGCAGAAGTAAGTCATTCAGAGAAACTTTTATGTTTGCTGCCCATTTGTTTTTTGGGAGGGGCTCCAGGAACATGCTAATTTGTGTGACTGCCTTAAAGCCTATGCTTGCCAGCAGCTAGGCAGCTGCTGGTGATTTCCTTCAGCTATTTATTGGCTGGAAGCTACCAAAAGACTCAATTAAGGCAGTTTCACTGAAAGTGAAAGTCACCCACAGCACATCCTCTGCTTTGATACACACAGGCTGGTTAGAACTCGCCTCACATAAGTTTTCTGTGCTGAGCCAGCAGTAGCCGCCAAATGCCCAACAGCCAATCAAAACAAATGATTCCATGAATTTATGACCTTTGAAATGCATGCATAAATGTATACTCACAGGAACGTGTTCGGAGTTGTTATTAACAGGAATATGCTTCCGAAGTAAGCTTAATTAACTTTTACAACATGCATCAGAAATCAGTAATAATATGTGCCTTCTTTTCTAAAAAAATGAGTTTAAAAACAAAACAAAAAAACGTATTTTTGTGGATAGTTTTAGATTTCCAGAGCAGTTCGGCTACCATGAAGAGGTTGGAAGCCTAGATTCCCAAACGTAGTAAGGACCTTAGACCTCACTTGGATCTGAAGCAGAAGTAGACATGCTGGTCACACACGACCTGTGATTCTAGTAGTGAAGGAGGTGAAAATCAAAGAGTCAGAGACCAGATGGTTCAAGGATTGACGATGAGCTACAGAGATCTGGGATACACGCGTGATCACAAGAGCAAGTGCATTGGATATTTGAGACGTCATTTACTAACTGCCTTCTTCCTGCCTGAGTTATGAAAAAATCACTGTCACGAATCATTTTCTCAACAGCTACACCCTTAGAAACTCCCAAGTCAGTTGTTAGTGAAAGGGAAGAGAGGTAGAGCAGCTTCTCAACACTCAGTGAGGAAAATGAAACCCTCGGTCCTAGTAATGAGTCATGGGGTCAATACTGACTTGTAAGTCACTGGATTTCTATGGAAATATCAGCTTTGGCAGTTAACCACTCACCCTACAGTGTTGAGCAGCTTAGCAGATTAAACACTGGGCCCTGGGAGAAAAAACACTAACGGTTATTTATTTCTCTTTAGATGTGACTAAATATTGTTTCTAGAGGTGAAGGTAGCATGGTGGAGACAACTGGCCATAGGGAAAGTAATGCTAAGTACTTAATCTACCCTTATTCATAAGAAGTGTTACATTGTTTTCTGAAAGCACCACCGTAACTTAGTACAGAATTTTGCATTGAATACGCTGGAATTCTAAATCTTGTTTAGACAAAGCAATCAGTACTTTACTAACAAGACATCGTAATATTTCATCTCATAAAAATTTTTCAAGGGAGGGGGACTTCAATGTACTGAATTGACTGAGAAGGATAAATATAGAAATTAACTCCTGGCACATCTTTTGCTCTGGATTGTTATACATTGTGTTACAATTGCCCCTATTGAATCACTTCTGAAAGAATTTCTTGCATAATGGCATTTCAGTCGCACCGTAATGTCAACAAACAAGGCAGATTAATGCTTCCAGTCCTGAGCTGTCTTGCACTCTGCTTATTAGAATTGTAGTCAGATCTTCATTAAAATGAATGACATCTGATTCCACAAGGCAGTCACAACAGAGGCACCTTCTTGCTGTGGTGTCGCCCTGCAGATGACAATGTAGGCCATTATGAATGACACTCCACAATTCCTTACTTCCTGTCTCAAATTGTAGTTAATCTTTCATCCAAACTGTACACATGTGCAGCTTTAAGTGGCCTATCACAGCACGTACCCAGTAATGCTGCAAGCACATGGAGACTGACAGAAGGTAAATTGCTTGTCAGGAGGTCTGTATTTCAGTTCACACCATATTCCAAACACGTCGTGGTGAAAGCACGCCACAACAGCTGCTTTCATTGCTAACTATTTTTGATGTAAATGTCAATAAAGCTCCAGGCCCTTTCATATTTTTGGCCAAGAGTGTCCATCTTTCCCTATGCAGGCTGGCAGGTGGAGTTCCATTTATCTACTCTTAGGAACATGTCCTATAATAATGATGGCCTCTGGAGGCCGTTTAGAGTGATTGAGAGCAGTGATTGGGACAATAGGCTGCTGAATTTCATTGCTGGAGTGTGTTGACAGGTGACTGCTTTTATACTCTCTCATCTGGTGGGGAAGGAAATAAAACACACACTTCCATCCAGTCCCCACGCAATCACCTCCAAGTTGAAGATCTACACTACAGTTTATTCCATTCGTTGAAAAAAAAATAATTGAGAGCAGTGATTATTAAACAATTGCCAAATTCCCCAGCAGATCTAGGGTTTTTAAAGAGACAGCAACAGTATTTATTTTCTGTAGGATTACAGATAGGAGAATTAAGCAAACAATTTTGAATGGGTTATATATGTCTTTGAAGACTTTTCTTCTTCTTGCAAATGTCCCTTTTGGGATACCAGCTGTTCATGCCGTATAACAAACTCTGTCTTTTAACTAATGCTCTGAAGAAGATGACTGAAGCTTGACCTTCAGCAGCTGAAAGCTAGTGGACGTATTAAAAATCAGTTCAAGGATGCTGCTTTTGAGCACGTTTGCATTCAAATATGTATTATGTTACAGCCGTAAGTAGAGAGAATAACAGTATAGAGTAAAACCTCATGCTCTTTTATTCACAATGTTTATTGAGCATCTGTTATAAGCAAGATATTATATTTTATACTAGACAAGGCATAAAACTAGAATTAGACAAACTCTCATCTAAAGGCAGCAAGAATAATCTGAAGTGAGAGAAAATTTAGTATAATTTGAATTTCTATTTTTATAGCCCTCCTTTGATTTCTATTTTTGTGTTATTTATAATGTGTATGATATATTATCAGAGTATTGCAGATAAAATTCATAATAAATATTGGGGAGCATGCTTTTTTCCCCTACTGCCATGAGAATATAACTTAAAAGTTTTTGTGTAATTGCTCTCAAGTAACGAGAATAATTCCAAGGCTAGAGTTAGACAGATCTGTTCTCAGTCCAGCGTCTACCACTTACTGTCCTATTAGCCTAGGGAAGATTAAATAACTTTTACTTAACCTTGATTAGCTTCAGTTTCTTCATATGTTAACTAGTACTAGCTAACATGTGTTGAGTGCATTATTTGACTCAATCCTTAAAAAACCTCTTGGAATTGCATGTTTTATTGTCATATCTTACTGAGGGGAACATAACATGGCTAATAATGGAACAAGTACTAGAACATGTAAAGACTGTTTCTAGAACCTACACTCTAAGTTACTACTCAAAATAATCTTTAGCATGGTAAAAATAATGCCTCAGAGCATTATTGTGTTCCTGATATTTAGTGATGATGGAGAAATATTGATTCCATCTATAATGATACTATGTTTCTGGACTCTCTTGGTTTATTGATTTTTTTAAAATCTATTCCTGTGAACTGGAGAATATTACACTAAGTGAAATAAGCCAGTTGGTGAAAGGCAAATACCATATAATCTCACCCATAAGAGGGTATAATGAACAAAGTAAACTAGTGAACAAGATAGAACCACAGGCATGGAAACGTGGAACAGACTGAAAGTGAGCAGAAGGCAGGGAGGAAGGGGAGAATGGTGGAAAGAAGGGGAAGGGACTAGACAAAGAACATGTGTGAATGACCCACAGACATGGCCAAGAGCGTGGGGATTGACTGTTGGAGTGGTGGATGTGATGGGAAGAGGAAGGCAAAGGGGAAAAATGGGACAACTGTAATAGAATGACAATAAAAATGATCTAATTAAAAAATCTGTTCATGTACCAATATCAAACTGTTTTCCTTCTATAGCTTTAGAATAGCTTAATATCTTCCAGGTCTGATTCACCTGCTCATTATTTTTTGTTTTTGGAGTTTTCTTGGCAATTCCTACATACTATTTATTTCTATATAAAATTTAGAATTATGGTACTCTCTCTACTTCTTTGCATTATCCTGTTGGTATTTTTATTTCAATTGCATATGATTTTAAAATTAATTTAGGGATAATTGATATTTTTACAATATTGAATCTTTATATGTAAGAGCTGGGCTTGACTTTTTATTTGTTCAAGACTTACTCATGATTTTTAGGCTTTTTTAAAATTGTGCGAAGAACACCTAATGAAACCTACCATCTTAACAAATTTCTGAGTGCACAGTACTGTACTGTTAGCCATTGGCATAATGTAGTACAGCAGTTCTCTAGCACTGGCTCATCTTGCATAACTGACACTTTACACTCACTGACAGCAACTCTCCCTTCCCCTACCACCATTCCCTAGCAACCATCACTCCACTTTGTTTCTAAGATTCAACCTGTTTTAGACACCTCATTTAAGTGGAACCATGCAGTACTTGTTCTTTTTTCACTGGCTTACTTCACTTAGTGCAATCCTCCAATCCCACCATGTCACATAGGTAGAATTCCCTTCCTTTTTAAGGCTAAAAATAGTCCATCGTGTGTGTGTACATATATCTATATATTTCTCCATCTATCTATGTATAGCACATTTTCTTCATCCACTAATCTGTCAATGGACAATTAGGTTGTTTCCACCTCTTGGCTACTATGAATAATGCAGCAATGAACATGAGCATGCAAATATTGCTTTGAGATTCTGACTTCAATTCTTTTGGATATATTCCCAAAAGTAGAATTGCTGGATCATATGGTAATTCTGTTTTTAGTATTTGGGGATGCATTATATTGTTTTCCATGATAGCTGTACCATTTTACATTCTCACCAGCAGTGTACAAAGACTTCAGTTATTCTGCATCCTCACCAGTATTTCCATAAATTATTATGATTATGGTCATTCTACCAGGTGTGAGGTGATATTTCATGGAGGTTATGAATGCATTTCCCTGATAATTAATGGTGTTGAGAGCCATCTTATGTAGTTGTTGGTCATTTTTTATGTCTATTTTTGAGAAATGTCTATTCAAGTTCTTTGCCCATTTTTTAACTAGATTATTAGTAGTAGTATTAGTATTATTTGCTGTTGAGGTGTACAAGCTTCTTGTATATTTTATATATTAATCACTTATCAGGCATATAATTGACAAATATTTTCCCCATTCTCCCTATTGCCTTGTATCCTGTTGTTTTGTTTGCTGTGCAGAAGCTTTTTGATTTAATGTACTTCCTCTTGTCTCACTTTGCTTTTGGTCCTTGTGCTTTTGGGGTCATATTTTAAAAATCATTGCTAAGCCCAATGGCATAAAAAATTTCCCCTATGTTTCCTTCTAGAAATTTTATAGTTCCAGGTCTTACATTTAAGTCTTTCATCCATTTTGGGTTGATTTTCATTTATGTTTTAAGATAAGAGTCTAGTATCATTCTTTTGCATGTGTATATCTAGTTTTCCTGGCACCATTTGTTGAATGAACAGTCTTTTCCCAATTGTGCATTCTTGGCACCCTTGTTAAAGATCAGCTGACCGTGTATCTGCATGGGTTTATGCCTGGGCTTTCTGTCCTGTTGCATTCTGTTCTGGGTTCTCTATTTACTCTAACCTATATTTCTCTTTTTATGCTCATAACAGACTGTTTTAGCTATTATAGCTTTGTAGTGTATTTTGAAATCAGGAAATGTGATGCCTTCAGCTTTGTTTTTTTGAGATTGCTTGGCTCTTTGGGGTCTTTTGTAGTTCCACACAAATTTTAGAAAGGTTTTATCTATTTCTGCAAAGAATGCCATTGGGATTTTGATAAAGATTGTTTTGAATCTGTAGATTGCTTTGGGCAGTATGAACATTTTTAATAATATTAAGAATTCCAACCCAAAAACATAAGATGTCTTTCCATTTATTATTTTTTTAAATTTCTTTCATCAGTGATTTGTAGTTTTACAGACAGGTCTTTTACCTTAAATTTAACTAAGTTTATTCCTAACTATTTTATTCTCTTTGGAGAGTACACTGTTAGAGTATTAAAAATTCAACCTATTTTTTATATATTAACTGTATATTCTACAACATTACTATCTATTGATTCTAACGTGTGTGTGCAGAATCTTAAGAACTTTCTACAAATAAGATAATGACATCAGCAAACAGAGATAACTTTGCTTCTTCCTTTCCAACTGGAATGTCTTTCATTTCTCTTTCTTGGCTAGTTACCCTGACCAAGACTTCTAGTACTATGTTGAACAGAAGTAACTAAAAAAAAAAGAAGAAGAAGAAGTAACTAAAGTAGGGAATCCTTGTTTTGTTCTGATCTTGGAGGGAAAGCTTTCATTTTTCTCCATTGAGTATGATGTTACCTGTGGGCAATTTTTTCAGGTACATGGTAGACTATATTAAACTTAGAAGTCTTGTCAATTATTTGTGTACGTGTGTGTGTATTCAGAACCTTTTATTATAAGAAATCTTTAGGATTATAGTTTTAAATATCAGTTTTATTTAACTGTTTTTTCTTTTTCCTTAGTGTCTCCCACAATACAAAGGCACATATGTGAGATTTTTGTTGCCTATTCCTTTATCTAGCCACTTTCTTTCCTGTCATTTTTGCCTTTTTTCTTACTTTGTTTTTATTCTCTTGGCTGTGATTATTTCCTATGTCAATGTTCTTTATTATACTTTTGGTGAGTTCATTCTGCCTTTGGTGGTCTCTAATTAATCTTTGTTTCTAAAATTACTTTTCTTTTACTTTTTTTCATTTTCCTTACAGTATTTAGTAAACTCTCTTTTCACATGTTCCTTTTTTGTAATTTATTGTCTGAGTTTTGAGTTTATGATTTATGATTTTTTATGTCACAACATTTTGTTTAATAACTTTTAATTTGTTTTAGAATGTTATGTTTTTCCCAACTTCATGGTATTTATTATTGAGGAGTATTTTCATAAGCTGAAAGATTTTGAGTCTCACTTTTTTATTACTTTTTGTAGTAGCTTCATATGAATTTTGGCTGTTACTTTATGTTCACTTAAGTTGTGTTTTTCACCAGCAGTAATAAATGACAAGTTTAGGTAACTTACTTAATTTCACAATTCCAGAATGTCCTCTTTTGTTGATATAGTACAGGGTTTTTCCTTTAATAAGCGATGTCTTTCAGAGTGGGTCTGTGGTACACATTTGTTTCCATAGGGTCCACATCTTCTGAGTTTTACTTATTTCCCTTTATTACCTAAATATCCAAAGTATTCCTCTTCTCTCCAAGTTGTCCTCTTCTCCCCAAGAAATACAACCACCTCCGCTCCCATACACTTTCAAAAATTAACTTTCCAGTTGTCTGTTTGCTAATGTTGCCATAACAAAGCACCATAAACAGAGTGATTTCAACAGGAATCTATCATCTCACTGGTCTGGAGGCTCCGAATCCAGGGCCACACTCCCACTGAAGGCAATAGGGAGCAGTCTGCTCCAGGCCTCCCTCCTGGCTTCGGATAGGCTCCTGGCTTGTGGCAGCGTAAGTCCAGTCTTCACACGGCATTCTCCCTGTGTGCTTGTCTTGTTCCAATTTCTTTATTTCATAAAAGTACTTGTCCCATTGGATTAAGGTCCAACCTAATGAAATCATAATAAGCTACAAAGACCTTATTTCCAAAAGAGATCACATTTATAGGCACTAGAAGTCAGAACTTCAACATCTTTTGGGGGATAAAAATCAATTCATAACACCAATAGATGCTACTCAGAACATTTCAGAATTTTGGGGGGAGAGTGTTATTTCCCCATTCATGTATAGAAATTAAAGTTAACAGTACTTTCTATTTCTTAATTATGCTGCAAGTTTGAGTTGGTTGCCTTATTTGCTCTTCTTATTGATTTGCATGATTTATGAAGGATGTGTAAAGAAATTCAAACTTGAGTGCCTGCTATTATCTTATGGGAATGGGAAATCTCTATTGTAATATATATTAAGATAAATATGAAGATCCCAAACTTCTTTTAAATTTATTTGAGTCAAGTGACACTGCTCACATTCTATTCAATAAATTAAAAATTTGTTTTTATTTGAATTGTAGGAGTTACGATGAATTGTAAAGCATTTGGTGGTCAGATTTAAGTCAACACAGATGACTCAAGTAGCCCAGTTAAACACATCCTAGTATATAATTGGTTTTTAGCTTTTTCTGTGTATCAGAAACACAAGTGTGTGTATTATAAATTATTCAATTTTTCCGTCCATTCAGGTATGGCAGTGTATTTATTCACAGAAATAGGACATGGGAGATGATTTCACAAGGCCTGGGGATTTAATAACATATAAGTAAAATAGCATCCCTTTTAGGTTATCCCTTTGCTTAATCTGAACTGAATGTTGGACTAATTACGTTGTTGGGAGATCAGTGGAGATAGTATCCGTTTTCCTCATGGCTCTTTTTGGTGCCTGGATCAGACTTTCTCTTGGACCAACAGACTCTAACACCTCTTCTGGAATTGATTCCAACCGATGATGAGCTACATCTGGCCTGTGAAATGAAAATAGCAAAACCTTTGATTGAGTCCAAGTTAAGTGGATCTACATCATCTGCTCAATCAACTTTTGCCAAGATGAATGATGCTGTGTCAGTGTTCCATAATTTCAGAGGTGGATTTCCCCTTTTTAAAAACAAAGTGTTTTTTTCTTTACATAGGCAATGAAAGAAAAAAAAACTGCTGTGTGAAAATGTGTTTTGGCTCCTCTATATATTTGGAAACAAAAACCCTAAAATAATCCCATTTGAGCCTTTTTTCTTTCTCTTGGATCCCTGCCATTTTGGCCCTTGTCGAGTTGCACAAGGGGGCACTGTAGCCGTGAAAGTTCTGAAGAAGCGATTCATTTCTTTGCTGACTCCTCTCAGGCGAGTCTAAACAAGAACAAGAATGTGATGGAAAAGGGGAGAGCCAATGACTTCTAGAGGCTATGAGCATGTCCCCATTGTTTTAACTCCCAGCTCAGATTCAAAAATGTTTACTCCAGAAGGAACACAAAGGGTGACAATGAACAGGGGGAGAAAGGCGAAAACCTTGAAATTTATTTTACAGGTTTGTCCAGTTTCCCACATAGAAGAGTAATAAAAAGAGAGGGGAATGGGCTGAAATAGATACTTTCAAAATTGAGAAATCACCCAGCACTGGACTAGTGGTTATGGTAGAAGCTGCTATTCAAACTTAATGTCTGAATCCCATTCTAGGCCTGGCTGATTTCCATGGGGTGAGGAGGTTGGAATTTTGATGTTCGGGTTGCCAAAACAGCGTAGCAAGAGTGTTTGGGATAATTTAAAAGAATGTGTTATAGTGTCAGGATTACTAGTACAACCCCTATACCATTAGGTCCTGCCGACCTATGACACAGATGATGTCATATTTGCATTCATTTGCAAGTTCTACCTGCTCATCAGATTAACTTAGGTTTCCAGTTCTACAGAGTTTTTCTAGATTATTTATGAAATATTGGGCATATCTGCATCAATTTCTATTGCCAGGACATGGTCTAGGCTTTTACTTTCTGGTTTTATGTTCTTGTATAGTTCTTTAAAAGCCTCTAATGCTATTTTTCTCTTTTCTTCCTCCTCAGTTAATTTTACCATTAGCCAGAATACATAGGATTCTTTGGTTGTCTTGTAAAGACTTAGCTGTCACAGTAACATTTAATTCTAAATAGCTCCTTCTGTCACTTGCATTAATTTAACTGAGTTTACTTGTATCATTTTCTTGACCCCTCTGTACTGCAATAAGTTATCTAACAACAAACCAGTGAAAGTAGGTCTGCAGAGTCAGTGGGCTGAGCTGAAAAGGAAACTAACTAATGAGCTGTAGGCTGACATGAATTAGGGCCTGGAAATTTTTTTAAAATATAACAAATGTAGAAGTTATATGTATGTAAACCATAACACACTCATAAATTCATACATAAATCATATAAATTTATTTTAAAACTAATGATTTAATTGAAGAAATAAAAATCATAGGGGCCAATAAAAAGTAGACTTGTCAGTTGAAAAAATAGACCCAGTATATGCAGGACACAGTTGAAAAGCTTTCTCAGAATTTCAAGAAAAATGTCCAAAAAATAAATAAATAAAAAGGCAATTTTTCAGCTATAACCTGGAGATTCAATGTAAAAATAACGTTCCTGAAGAAGAAAAGATAAACTAAATATCATTGATTATGGGCTTAATACTGGAAGTTTCCTGAGCTATGGAAGACAACAGAAAGCACATTGAAAGTCCCCAGTATTCCCACTGAAATTTTGGGGTTGCAAGGAAATGATATTATCTAAGGACTCATGCAGTGAAAACAGCGACTAAATCAGGTTAGCCACAAACCTCACCTGCAATCTATATGTGATAAAAAAAAAATCAACAGATTATATACAGAGAAAGTGTTAATAAGGAAAAGTTAACTCTGTAAGTTGAATGAACATATTTAGCTGCAAAGACTTTATCAGGTATACACGAATTCATAAAATAAACATCAGTGAACTCTTCTTAAAAATATGGTGTGAAAGTACCCTTCAACTCAGTGGGGAAGCTGCAGAAAAGCTTTGGAATAGAATGTAAAAAAAAAAAAACAGTCCTTAAGCAGATTGTATAAATAATTACTATAAGTATAATTTAAAACTTAATTTGAAAGTTAAACAAATACATAAATAATATAATACTTGCCTTATAAAAATAAATAATTTCTGGCTTTAAAACACCTCAGATTCTATCTAGAAGAGATTGAGAGAGGATGAAAGAGGGGAGAAATGAGCTGAAGAGGAGAGGTATTCTCTTTATTGTAAAACATTACTGTAAATGTATTTTTAAATATCAAAAGATAATCTCATCTAATTCAAGACAGAACCTTTCATAAATTATAAAATAGCAAAATAGAGATGAAAATATTAAAGAAAACATAATCAAACCAAACCACAGATGTCCAGAAAAAATTAACTCAGGAAAAGGCATACCAGAAAAGTAACACAAAAAGAGCACCAAAAACAGCATGACAAAAATGAAACCAAAGAAACCTACTATTACAAGAAATTCATATAGGTTAAACTCCTTTTGTAAAATACAAAGCTTATAAATTGAGTAGGAATATGTTAGTGTTTAAAATACAAACTGTAAGTTTAGACAACCTTTTGTTTCTCAACTTTTCATGTGCAAACTGAGAATTAAACAGTGAGTAAATCATAGGATGAGTTTCTGGAACATGGCCAGTCCTTGGTAAAGATTAGCTAGTATTTTTATTGACGATTATTATAATTATTAACCTTTATAGGAGAATCACACAGAATAAAAACAAAACTATTGAAATTGTGTATTGCTTTAGGTGTCAGGGGAATAAACGTACATCTACAGCAGTGATAGCTGAGAAATGTGAATTAAAATAACAATGAGCTAATACCACACAGCTCTTTGAATGGCCCAAATCCAGAACACTAACAACACCATGCTGATGAGGCTGTGGAGCATCAGGAATTCTTATTCATTGCTGCTGGTAATGAAAATGGTGCAGGCCGCTTTGGAGCACAGTTTGGTGGTTTCTTATAAAAAACTAAATATGTATGTGATCCAGCATTGGTGCTCTTTGGTATTTACCCCAAAGAGTTGAAAACTTCTGTCCACACAAAAACTTAGACAAGAATGTTTATAGAAGCTTTATTCATAATTACCAGGGCTTGGAACCAACCAAACTGTCCTTTAGTGGGTAAATGGATAAGCTGTGGTACATCCAGACAATAGAATGTTATTCAGCACCAAACAACAACAAAAACAAAATCATCAAGCAAGAGAAGACATGGAGGAAATTTAAGTTCATATTACTAAGTGGAAGAAGCCAATCTGAAAAGGCTATGGACTGTATGATCCCAATTATATAGCATTCTGGAAAAGGCAAAAGCATGGAGACAAGGAAAAGATCAGTGGTTGCTGGCCTGGGCGGGGTAAAGGGAAGGGTATGGAGATGAATAAGCAGAGCACAGAGGATTTTTAGGTCAAGGAAAATACTCTGTAAGATATTATAATGATGGGTGTATGTCATCTGCATTTTCCAAACCAAAAGAATGTACAATACCAATAGTGAAACCTAAGATAAACTACAGACATGGGGCAATTATGGTGCGTAACTTCATCCTTGGTAAAAAATGCACCATTCCTGAGAATGATGCTGGTAATGGGAGAGGTGCCCCCTGTGTGCGGACCAGGGATAGAAGGTGCATCTGTGTTCATTCCTCTTGACGTTCTTGTAAATCTAAAACTGCTCTAAAAATTAAACCTTTAAAAAATCTTACAAATAGTGGTAGAAATATTGTATTAGGGAAACAGAATGCCCTTGTACAAGGGTTTTCAGCTCTGCTCTTTGTGAGCTTGGGGTTTCATAGGGCCTATTCTGGGTCAATTGTAAACTTGAAAGATGAAAAGATACAAAAGATAAGGTATAGAGCTCAAGGCCACGTGGATAAGCAATATGTGAAAACAACAATAATCCAAAAACAAAAAACACCTCATTGCTATGAGATTTGAAAAATTGAAGAAGTAAATTAATTGACATTTTGAAGATCAGTTTTCTTATCTACAAAATGGTTTACTATTACCTAGGGTTATCTTATGGATTTTCTTACATATCAAACACAAAATGCACCTTATAACACAGAGACCCGAAACTACTAGCTTCTTATCTAGATTCCCTACACCGAGGATTAAAGGACTGACTTCTAACAGTGACCGGATTGTGTACTCTGAGTCATCCTCTTTCAGCCTGTTATTTACATGCATTATCCCTGTCTGCTCAAGAAATAGTACATTTTCATTTTTGCCCTCCCTAAAAGAAAAATGTCTGGCAAAACTAAATCACAAAAGCACATCACTGCCAGGCACAAACAGCTGTTAGATCAGCTAGAGTTTGGGATGGTCTGCATCATCCATCGGCTCAGAGAACTGGGAATTGACTCTGCATATTGTTGCCTAATGCATACAAATTCTCTTTAGTTTTAAATTGCTATGTCAGTTAAGTGTCTGGATATTCTCTTCTTGAGAACAACATTCAAATACACTAAATAAAATTTCTCATTGCATCTGGTTCAATTGGTGGGGGAAAGCTCACATGTAAATAAATGCATATGCTGATACTCAATATCACTGTACCCCCAAAAATGTGTGCATGACACCAAGCATTGAGAAGTGCTGATGGGGCAGCTCACTCTCTGCCCTTGGTGATAGCCACTGATATACACTTGACATTCTGTATATTGTGCACGTAGCAGGCTGCGATGGTAGAAAGGAAGAGAAAAGGGAGAGAGATGAATGTAAGGGAAGGATAAAAGAGAAATTTTACTATTTTTCCAGAACTTCTTTTTTGCCCCCAAAGAAAACCTCACTGCTTCAAATATAGAGATGCCAGCCCTAATATTTGCACATATATATAATCATCTTGGAATATCAATGATGGACAAGCCATCCTTCAAACATTTATGTATGTATAAATACTGCTTTTGCAGGGGAGGGGATAGTCCTTGTCAACAAATTGTAGAGATATTTTGCTATTTATGCTTTTCTAAAAAGAAACCCCATTTTTTCAGAAGACTTGTGTGCAAACCTCTATAGAAATGAGTAATTATGCAGTCTGCATTTGAAGTTCAGTTAACAAAAATACATTATAACAATGATTTTCAACCAGTGTGCCAGGTCAATAACCAATACAACAATAGCTGTCTGGTGTGAATGAATCAAAATTAGACCTTTTTTGTCAGAAAGGCAAAAAATATATTTTTGGTGTGTTGCAGAATTTTAATAATTAGTTTATGTATACCATGAGATGAAAAAGGTTGAAAATCACTGTATTATAATATTAAAATTTAAATAGGAGTGGAATAGACGTATTGAGTGTTCAAGAAAGATTTATCAGTACAGAAAAGCACCATTGTTGCTTTGATTTGTAAATTTCTCCATGGTATTTATGTATAAAACAAAGATTAAAAATCTTTCATCATTTCTTCAGTGACTTGCTGTTTTGCTTTCCAATTTGCTAATATGATACTATCTAGATTGAATATTTATCTACAAGACACCAAACATACAGATGAAAACCAAAACATTCAGTCAATCACTCAGCTATTTGTTAATATACATTTTGGCATCACTTAGAAGAGAGTAATTAGAAGTCATCAACTGAATTTTTCCATTATATATTTGGCAATATTTAGGTACAGTCATAGTTACAAGAAAACCTTGGACCAATTAGTAACTGCCTTCCCTTTTATTTGGTACTTTGTGCTCTGTTAACAAAAGTTTTTTATCCTGGTGCATTTATTTCTTCCGACTGTTAATTTACAAGTTTCATTTCTCTTTGACTGCTGAGCTCTGGCCTACATCTATTTCCATCAATGTTTTGATTTTTCTTACTCTCATTTTAGCCTCCTTAGATAGGGAACAAGAATATATTTTCTATATAATTTATGATTTTCATATGTATTTCACTCAATCTTATATAAAATGAGTAATGTTGTTTAAATTGCTGGTGTAAATATGAAATCAAACAGCTTAATCAGGATGAAAAGACACTAGAGAAAAGAGAGACAGAAATGAACCAGGGATCTGGGATGAATGAGTTACTCTAATTAGGTACAAAGTTCCTAAGAGTGAAAGGGAAAAACTGAATTAAGAGTGAGGAGTTGGCCCTGGCTGGCGTAGCTCAGTGGATTGAGCATGGGCTGCAAACCAAAGCATCGCAGGTTTGATTCCCAGTCAGGGCACATGCCTGGGTTGCAGGCCACACCCCCAGCAACCGCACATTGATGTTTCTCTCTCTCTCTTTCTCTCTCCCTTCTCTCTCTAAAAATAAATAAATAAAATCTTAAAAAAAGAGTGAGGAGTTGGATAATAACATCCAAACAAAAATCATACAAATCTATCTAGGACAGTGGTACTCAAACCTTTGTTTTTTTGCTGTAACACAAAGTCTTCGCCACACTCACTAGTAATGTGCTTTGTATATTACAGAAAAATTTGTGTCTTCCCAGCCCACCTCCAACCCTTCCACAGTAAGATTCATAGTTAAGAGAAAAAAGTTATTTGGACATTCATTCCTCTATGGAATTCAATGGATACATTAGTACTGTCCAATTTTTTCCCAATACTATATGATGATTTTATTTTTTGAAAGTATTGTTATTGATTATGCTATTATAGTTTTCCCAATTTCACCCGCTTTATCCCCACTCTGCCCTGTCTCCCCAACCCTCCAGCATGCCCCCGCTCAGTTCGTGTCCATGGGTTGTACGTATAAGTTCTTTGAGTCCTCTGTTTCCTATACCATTTTTGACCTCTCCCCATCTATTTTATGCCTACCAATTATGCTTCTTCTTCCCTGTACCCTTTCCCCACTACTCCTTCCTCCGCCCTCCCCACTGAACTCCCTCCATGTGATGTTCATTTCTCTGATTCTGTTCCTGTTCTAGTTTGCTTAGTTTTTGTTTTCATTGTTTTTCTTTTCTTTTAGTTTCATTTGTTGATAGTTGTGAGTTTGTTGTCATTTTATTGTTCATATTTTATATCTTCTTTTTCATAGATAAGTCCCTTTAGCCCCTCAAATAATAAGGGCTTGGTGGTGATGAACTCCTTTAACTTGACCTTATCTGGGAAGTTATATGATGATTTTAATTCAAAAGAGGGATAAAGCTTGAAGAAGCTAGTACCCGTTATGTATCAAATGTTTCCTCTGTGCCAGACCAGCTGATCATTTTCCTTGCATCGTCTCATGTAATTTCAACAATGTGTTCAGAGCAATTAGCCCCATTTTATTGGTGAGTAAACAAGTTTTGAAGAGATCAAGTAACAAGCTCAATGTCACAGGCTAGAATCATGTAAATGACAGAGCTGGTGCCTAGACCCCAGGTGGTTGAGTGAGCACAAGGCTCTGCTGTGGGTGTAAATGTCCTGGGCTCCCACTACAGAGACTCTGACTATGGAAGTTAGAGGTGGAGCCTTGGAGTCTGTATTTTACAGATCTCAGGTAAGTCGTGAGTGTGGTAGAAGTAGCATCAACGCTGAAGCATATAGACTCCCAAGCCCTTGCTATTTCTCATTCTGAAAAGATCACTTTTCACCCAAAGAGTTCCATAGTTGTTTCTGTGTGTTTTCTAAGGCAGATATGAGAAATTTTCCTGAGAGATGTCATGCTTTATTTTTAAAAAAAAAACAAAACACTATGATAATAATTATAGTAGCTGCTGCTTATAGAGTCCTCTTAAGTGCAAAATCATTCTGTTTTACATCTGTTATATCCTCAAACAGCTTATCAGTTACGTACTATTATTATCTCTACTCATGTTAGGAAACAAGGGGAAAACTAGAATTTGGACAATAGTTTGGCTCCAGAGGCTAGGCTTCTATATCAGTGCATGCATAATACTGCCTCTGGGAGTTGTTTGGCTAAAAAAGAAGCAGAGTGTCAGGACTTTATGGAACTGATAAGCTTCCTTTGGAGGATGCTTAGTGATCCTGTAATAACTCCCAGAATGGGCCACCAGACATTGGACAGTTTGTTGTTCAAGGCTGAGTTCAAGAGGAACAACAGGAAAAGAGTGTAGCAGCCCACAAAACACTGTGAATATCAACACTTTTCCCTAACTTCTTCATAAAATTTGTGAGTAGTTAGAGGTCAGGTCTCAGCCACGAACCTTATTCTTTTGCAAGGTGGAATAAAACACTTAAGACTTTTACTAAGTTTGAGAAAGCCAAGAAAGGAAATTTTTCCTCAAGCAAGATTAGTACAGTAAATCTTATTCGGGTTTTAATTTTCATCAAAACTTAAAAAAATAAAAATAATAAAATACATCACATTATTAAGTGGGTCACCAATCTACATCTTACGTCAAAATTGCTCTAGGGTTTCTTTCTTCTATTAGTTATATTCATTTCTCTGTCCTGCCAACATTCAACAGCTGCATCTGTTAAAGAAAGCCTAACTCACCTTTGCATTCCCAGAAACAAGGCATTGGTATAAAATTGGCACTCAGTAAGTGTTGATTGAATCATATTAAGTGCCTATAGTACAATTTATCCCATGATTAAAAAAAAGAAAAGAAATACAGAATACTAAAATATATAGTCTTCATTCTAAAGTTGAATACAATCCATCTTGATACCTAACATTTTCATCAGGCAATTTTGCAGAATGCTAGATCCTCAATTTTCAAATGAAGATTGATTATGACAATATATTATTGGAAAAAGAAAAAATTACTGAATTTAAAATGGAATTTGTCAACCTTCTACTTCAGACATTTGAAAATTCTTTTTTTGGTGATCGAACTCTTTTTAAAGTTTTATGCAGAAATCCAAAATTTTACTCAGTGAAAACTCACTGAAGGTGTGCGTAGAAGCAATCATTTCCCTGGGTCTTTGAGAACCTTTATCTCTCAAGCCAAATTTCCTCATCATACAGTAGAAAAGAGAGAGGCCATGTGAGATAAAGAGTCTTCCCAAGGTTACATGGTTAGTTAGCTACAGAGTTGAAAATAGAATACACATGGTGGATTGCCTCCCAATTCTTTTTGCCAGAATTCAGGCTGGTTCAGAGAACAGTAAAGCCCAATATAGGCTTTGGCCAATAGCCAATAATACGAGTATGGGCCAATCACCGGGGTCAAGTATGGGAAATAAGGACATCTGAGAGTAACACGGGCCATTGGCATGAAGAGGCCGAATTGATGAAGGGATGATTCCCAGGACCAGAGGCCCAGGTGTGATCTGAGAAGTGTGTTGGCCAGGCTTGGAAAACTTCTCCTGCAGCTTAAGAATATATGAGACTCATGGATGGCAGTAACTGAAAATTGACTTTTATAAATATAATCTGTGGGCAGCCTAACATCATAGAATCACATGAAGTCCAACATCTAATACTGTTCAGATTGTGTATGGTGGGGGTACAAGTCCTAAAGTGTATGAGTTTCTAAATTGCAAGAAGGCCTTAGACAAGAGTCCCTGCTATTAATCTGCATGTGGGAATCTAAATTGCAGTTTCTGCTAAGGAACGGTGGCCTTGGCTGTCTTGCCCCTGACATCTTTTAACCTGCAGGCTTCTATTTAACTTGATATACTTCTTCTAAATTGCCTTTATTTTCTGCCATTTCCCTGTATCTTTCTTATTCTCATCTATCAAAAGAGGGTTACTGTTCAACTTTGAAAAATGCTTCAAATCTATTGTTGTATCACTGGACATTTTTTCAGAATAAAGTTGATCTAAAAAAATAAGTATGGACAAGTTAGAAATCCTGGGTTTTATTTTAATAATTAAAGATTGAACACTTTATGATTTTCCAGTTCCAATCTATTACGAGTCTGCTGTAGAGATCTGCTGGAGAAACAGTTCCTTACAAGCACTAATTTGTTTAATGATAATGATATTCAGGAGAGGTCCAAGACTACTCCAGAATCACTGATGGCTCTTTTTTCTGTAGCTGATTAAGCTGTCCTTCCAAATCAGGGTTAAAACAACTGTCATGACAATTTCAGAAAAAGAACATCTGCTTGAAATATACCTGGCTGGGGGATGTATTCTAGAATTCAATTTCTACTGCTGTCAATCTCTTGAATTTTAAAACACAAACATTGTTCCTGGAAGAAGGGTTTTGTGGTTCAGGTTCATGAATATTATTTTCCCCAAATGGGCCACTGATTAAGAAATCTTATTTCTATTACATACACTGAAAATTTTAAAAGTCACAGTCAGAGCATCCAGAGGGGCAAAGACCCCCAACTTAATAAAATTCTAGAGGTGTCTAATATCTTATAAGCAAAATACATTTCCAATCTCTGTCCAGCACTGGTTCTCTTTTTTCATTCTTCGTTGATGGCTAATGTGACAGAGTCTTATTCTCTTCTAACAAATACTACCACCCGCTTTCTGCATCTATACCAGCATTTCAACTCCTTTCTTGCAAATCAGTGGCTGATTTTTTTAAGTACTCAAAAACTAGGAGAGTATGGCATGAAGTACACCTATCCAAATTAGCCACTGTAAATGCAAACAGAATGGTTCTAAATATTGCATTTGATCACTTTTTCTATAATTTGCTGTTCATAGGGATGCTTTGCATATGTTGATTAAATACACACTTTCCACTGCCTGGGGAACCAGAGCCCTCACAGCAGACCAGAGTTGTTATCTGGTCCCAGGAGACTGTGGCACTCCAGAGGGGCACTGACACATAGTCTACCTGCTTCAGCTAGTCTCAGCAACAGTGATCACCATATGCGAAGCTGCAGGAAAACAGATGCTGTTTTTCCATTTGTGAAATCAAGTTGTTGGAAAGTACTCAGGTTTCCAATGTAGGAAACCTCATCTAATCAACCTACAGAGACAGTGCGAGCTTTCTCAGAAATATTTGACAACAGTCGCTAGTATCAGTGACTAGAAACATATACGAAATCATAGCTCCAAAATGATAATCCTTTTCCCATACTTGGTTGATAATATCTGTTTTAATAGCTGGAACTGGAGTCCCTAACCTTTAACAAAGGAAATATGTAGCTCAGTTTTCAGTTGCAAAAAGAGCTTCAAGTTACCATCTATGGGAGTAGAGTAGATTTGCTGTAGCATCTTATTATATCGGACATAAGTATCAAGGTTTATCTCCCCTGAAGACCAAGAACTGGAATCTGAGAGATTCATAGTTTCCTCTTTATCAGTTCAAAAGATCAATTTCCACGAAAGCGCAGTAAGTGCTCTCTGATTCACACCCACCTCACTCTTGCCCATATCATGAGGACTGATGTTACCTGCCATTTGTCTAACAAAACACTTTAGGTGCTTGGGAAGCTCCTTTTCGTTAATAAAATTTGACCTATTTCTCAGAGTCAGTACCCTTGGAAAAGTAGAATTTGAATCTGGTCACCTAGAATAATTATGTTTCCATCATTACTACCTGATTTTATTACAGCCTGCCTTTTAACTTTTCTATCTATAAAATGTAAATAATAATGTGTCAAAAAATGCTATAATTAGAAACACAACAATGTTTAAGAACTAGAAGCTATAGAATGCTTAGAAATGAATAACTTCTGCTCTTCCTCACTCATCAGTTTTTTTCTAGACACTCCTCTGCCCTCACACAGGAGATGAGACTTTCTAGAACACCAATTTCCGTGAGAAGATTAAGATACCCTATGAAAAATGACTTCATAATAATAACAATATGATAAATACACAGATTTCTACTTGTTTGGAAGACAATAGACATTGTGCCTAATTAGAGTAATTTAGGAGATAGCATTTGAGCTGGACTTTGAGATATGGAGATTCAATAGGATAAGGTGTTTCCACAGGAAAGAAACAGCACAGGGAAGACAAGCTTGATGAGAGTAGAGCACAGGGCATTGCCAGGGGTCAGAGGTTTTAAGCGAATTTGGCCAGCGATATTTGAGGCTTGGTGAAAGAAAGCATGGGAAAATATACAGGTACATTAAGGCTAGATTGTGAAGGGTTATGAGTGATGGTCTAAGGAGTTAGAATTTGACTCCGAACAACAGGATAGATGGATTTAAATAGCCAAGAATCAAGGTCAGAGCTTTACCTTGTGCAGACCAACTTGGGACTTCAGTAGGTTGAGCCTATTATGGACTAGCACTCTCCTGGCCTATTCAAAGAGGAATGGACTATGGTAAAGAATCTTGCAATCCAAGAGCAAAGGCCAGAAATATAAAACAGTTATAAATAAGTGCCATGAAATAATTAAGCACCAAATTACATGGTAACAATAATTGTTATTGAACTCTATAGCCTATAAAGCCTATAAATCACTTTTACAGCATTAATCTCAGGCCCTCAATAAATACTTTCTGAATGAATGCACAATCAACACTTTGAAGTAAATAGGAAAGGTAAGGAATCTGAAAACTGAAGTCACATGGAAAGTAAGTGCTGATTTGGGACTCAAAGCAGTTCCCATGGCTCTTAATCTTCTGATTTTTGTAGGCTGTTTTGCAGGTGTTAGGAGTAAAAGACATTATCATTAAGCTCCTCTGTTTTTGGGTTCACTGAGTACTACAGAGGGGAGGAAGAGAAAAGATAGATTGTATTAACCTATTAGCCCGTGAGTAATAGTTAAATATTTCTGTGAGCGAAGCACTCCTTAAATGGATATTTAATGACCAGTTAGTGTGACTACTAATGGATATGACAAAAGTCTCTTTCATCAAAGATTTTGGGCACATAAATAAAACCATTTCTCAGCACTTTTGGTGATTCTGGGAGCCACCGAAGAGCCTTTGGAAAAAAATATCTTTCTGCTTAAGTCAGCCAAAACTGATGTGGGCTACTAGGAACCCTGACTAGTACGGTAATGTTAGTGAAGAGATGCAAAATTTCTGTACCTAGTCAAGTGTGAGCACCCACATCAGAGTCCTGGCTCATTGCATATCATGTGTCCTTAGACACGTCACTTAGCCTGGCTGGGCATGTTTTCTATCTATAAAATTGCAGAAACAATTGCTATCCCATCCACCTTTGTCAAATAAGTAAGTGCCTGTAAACTTGCCCTGTCAAGTGTAAAGTGGTTTATGTTATAGAAGTGAAAACGTTGTTCAGGCAAAGTGTGGTAGTTATTTTAATTTCATATTTTATCGATTGGTGAAAAACTGGTATCTATTTTTAGATGCTATTCTAAGGGGAAAAGTTAATTTAATCCTGATTCTTATATTCGGCTATCCTCTTCTGTATTCTTAAGGTACAAAGGCTCAATATTGTTCAAGGAAAGGGAGGAAACTCTCTTTCTTTATTCCTCCCAGTTTCTCTCGAGGAGACTAAGGTGTCCCCAGAAAAGTACTTAGCCAATCCTCTGTGTGTTGGAAAAGCCAAAGTGCTACAGGAGCTTGAAACTCAGAATAGGAGAACATCAGGGTTGGAGGTACACTGTATGGGCAATAGAAAGCAGAAAGCCTAGAACCCAGCAGTCTGGTTCCCAGGTGTTAGAAGATAGGCCAAGGAGCCTGAGACACACTTGTGGGGCAGCAAAACTCATGATCACTCCACTCAGGTCATGAAGGGAAAACACTCACCTCCCTCCAGTCAGTCTTCCCAGTCCACCTTCTCTGCTGAGGGCTGTAGCCTCCTGTTCTTCACTTGTGACAGATGACCAGGACTGTTATAATTAAAACAATGTGCTGGAGATCTTTGTGGTATGGAGGGTTCAGGTCACTCTGTGGGCAAGTAACACTTGCATTGGTTTTTGGCCACACTGAGAAACATTGACAATAGGCATCCAAGTTGATTGGCAATGGTTCTGAGTTGTACACATGCCCAGGCTGTGATATGACAGAAGGATGCTTTATTGAGAGGAATGAGAAGACCACAAACATTTTGCATCTGGAACTGGTAAATGGCAATTACCGTAAGTCTTACAGTGACCTGAAATGTTGCATGTAGAGGCTACATATCTGAAAGTTGTTTTTATAAGCTTTATCTTCAAAGAAAGCTCTTACATTTTTCACTGCTGTTTTTTTCTCATAAATATTAAGTGGCTATCTAGCATGAAATAAGCCCTGATGATATAAAGAAGAAGAATGCATTCTTGTCCTCCTGGGATTTATAACATGGAGGATTATTCTCCATTGGTTTGGAACTTCCTCTCAATTGGTTTGGCCTCTTATTCCTACCTGAGTAGTGGACAATAGTACTTCCATCATCATGTTCATTTCCCACCATTGTCTCCACAGTTGGATGGCTGCCTTTGTTTGTTCAGTGTAGAGTCCCACATATATTATAGCTTTGATCATGTGCATACATAGGAACTGTTGCAGGGATTCACAAATGTTTCATTGTATTTCAGGATTTTAACACAGCAAACAAAGACCAAGGCTTTCTATAACCTTTATACATAGAATCTTTGCAATAAGTCCACGTGCCATCCACTGTACTGTTGTCTCTCTGTAGAAGACTTGCTTGTTTGCTGCATTTCTGAAACCTTTTGGCTTTCTTATTGGTTTATTTTGTAGTAGAATGACCTTGAGTAAATATATTCTTTATTTGTTCTAGAAGATTGGGATCTAATCCATTAGCAAATCTTGTCTGTTCTACCTTCAAAATATATCCTAAATCTGACCCCTTATAACTCCTCCATTCTTATTTACACAGTCCAAGCCACCATCCTGCCTAGAACACAGCAATCATCCCCTATGTCTTTCCTGTTCTCTCGCTGCCTTATTAGTCTGTGTCCCACAAAACAACCAGTGATGCATGCAAAATGCAAGCCAGACATGTCACATCCCTGCCATAGGTCCTTCAATGTCATCTCTTTTGCAGGGTCTGATTGTAGCCTTCGGGTGCCTATGGATTCTAAGATGGTTGGTAGTTGCAAACGAAATTACAAAGTCAACCTATGATAAGCCTCCCACTCAAGCATCACCTTCTGCTGGCCTGGCTATAACTTCATTAAGCAAACTCACCTTCCATTTAGGAATTTTGAACTTACTGCTCTCTCACCTGGAATTCTCTTCCCCCATAATTCTTAGGCATTGCTTTCTCACTGCAGTCTGCTCAAACATCACTTTCTCAGAGACCTTTGCCTACTGCCCATCTAAATATCTCCTTTCAGCTGCCACCACCACTTACCCTCTTACTCTGTGGTGTTGCTTCATGGAATTTAAAACAGTTCAACATAATGGAATTTGTTTATTGATTCCTGTTTTCTCCACTAGAATGTAAGCTCCATGAAGGCAGGGACACTATTTTAATGGGAACTAGGTGTCCCATGGACATTTATTGAATGACTAAATCATTATATTTCATTTTTTTAAAAAGTATGATATTCTTAATCTCAGTTAGCAGAAGAGGAACATGAGATCCATAAAGGTTAAATTATTTGCAGTTCAATATGAAACAGATCCAAAGTACAAATTCAATGCCTCCTGATGTCAAAGGCCTGGCTCATTCCTCTGTAGTTTTCTCCATGCACATTTTTTGAGAACATTCTCTGGATAAATAGTCTGGACCTTCATTCAACAAATATTTATTAAAGAATAAATTTGAAATGTATCTGAGAAAAATATCTCTGTCAAATTCAATCCCATCAGTTCAAATCTAGAACGAAGAAATAAGTTTCAAAGATCATCAGCATCTTTTGAGGAATTTCTCCAGATTCCTGGGAACCAGGAGCCCTACATCAGCAGCCAGACTCTCTCCTCAGCAGCCTATCCCTTCCTCCATTGCTCTGGTCTTACCATCCACAGCCCCATGCTCCCACCCTAAACCATAGCCTCATAATTGGGAGTGAATATTTTAAGATAAAAGCTGTACCTGGCAAATAAAGAAACATATTTGTTCTAAGTTTAATTAAATAAATCTGGGCAGCCTTTTTGCAATATGGAGATTAACTGTCAAATTTATGTTAATATGATCTCAGAGAATGAAGCTGCTATAAAAAGTTTCTCCCCTCACCCCTTGCTTAAGCGCCTCATGTTGCCATATTGAAGTTTCTTTAAATTGGTAGTAACTTATTAAAATATCACCAGGTCAGTTCTGTAAGAACAAGGGAGTTAAAAATACCTAACAAATCCCAAATGTTAGTTTAAAGACATCAATACAAATAAACTGAAATCATATCTATTACACAGAGAAAAGACTGCTACAATGGTTGGATTTTCAGCATCTCTGTGGAATCACTCAATGCCAAGCTCTCCTTCATCTGATTAACACAGGATTATAAAGATCTTCTGAGCACTCTCAGTATAATACAAAGAGCCTTTCATTTTTCTGAGTTTCCCCCTCCTTTTCTGTGTGTGAAAAAGATGTGCCGCCCAATTTTTTTTATTTTGTGATTTAAGAAAAAACGCTAACAGTTTGAATCATGAATCCTGTTGTGTGGACTGAGTTAATTAAAAACCTGATGTATACATACAGCTGATCCTACTCACCCTAATGAAGAACATTAATTCTAGGACATGTGTGGCTGTAGTCACATTGCTACAAATTACTGGACTCTTTCCTTTATCTGTTTCCAAGAAAGTCTCCCCCTGTTAGTTAGGAAAAAAGAAAAATATGATGCCTTAGTTCTGAGCAGCATAAATTACACACATCAATCAGAGAAAGCTTAAATTAAAATACACATTTGGCAAACAAATATGAATACGTTGATCTCATCTGTGAATCACAATGATTTAGTGCCAGTGCTGACCCCCCACGGTTCAACAGGAAGGTCACCGTGAGCAGCTTCCTTCTCACTGAGAAATGTTTTCCTGTCTTTCAAGGATGTAATTTTATATGTGCCCTAATGCTCAATCTAACTAGTGATTCTTATGTACAGAGATTGATTTATTTTATAAAGAAAATACAGGCTCATTTTTATTTATGTAATTCAAAACAGATAGCTAAATTAAAATGTGGGGTGGGGGGAATGCAGTGGTTTATGGTTCCTGGGCTGAGGATTCACCAATGTGTTTATGATATTTTCTAATCTAGCAGAATACTATTTGTGAAATGGAATGCTACACCTTTCCGATATTGAGTAATCATAAATCAGTCTGTTCTTATCACCTACTGCATGCATTCTTAGGGCAGGAATAACTGCTGGAGAGATGCCCATTACATGGCAAACCTTAAGTAGAGATGATCTTCGGTCCCTTCAGGTTGCCATTCTTTGAAAATATCAGGAGGCGAAGGAGGCAGATTGAGTAAGGAAGTGCGTTTTATGTTGTGACATTTATTGTGAATATTCATGTTGTATTTTCTTGCTAAGATGTCATTCTCATAACTACAAACCAGTGTGATGATCGTGTCTCTATTAAAGAGAGGGGTATGCAATGCATGCTTTTGATAGTTAGGTTACAACTCAATACTGAGAACACTCACAGCTAAACGAAAGAAGGCAATCACAAAACTAAGATAAAACTCCATGACATGCACATTTCGTCTGCGAAAATCACCTGAGGAACTTGTTAAATTACACATTCCTAGGCCTCCCTCCCCAAGTTTCTAATTTAGTAGGTCTGGAATGAGATGTGGGGTCTATATTTGTCATGAGTTCTCCAGGCATTTCTTATTAAATATTACTCAGAACAAACTTTGAGAAAGATTTCTGGAAAGATAGTGGGTGAAAAGAAGACCAACTAATATATAATGTGTTTGTTTTTAGCAGTCTGACAAAAGATGATATCAAGAGATTAATCCCCAAGTTGGGGTGGGCAAGTTGTGCACAAATTGTCACTTTAGGCAGCAGAGTTCTACAGGAATGTATTTTGGCAGCTATTTTAAATTGAGGTGATTGGGGTGGAGAATGGGAAATAAAATAAAACAAGGCATATCAGAAAGGGGAACTGCCTAGAATAAGGCATCTTTCAGCTACAACAGCCAAACCTCTCAAATTTTTTAGCCAATTCCATTTTGAAATATTCAGTTCCATTATCCCCATACCCTGTATACCAATTTTTGTTTCAAGAATTGTGATTGCTGTATTTCTTAAGCAAATTCTCAGACTATGTTTTACATTCTATGATACCAGTAAATAAGCATGGAAGCTTCCAGAATGAAGAAATTCACTGAGGTAGGGTGAAAGAATTATCATTATGTCTTACCTATTGGTGAAGACATACCTATTGGGGGGTGGCGGGACAATAGTTTATCTACTCTATAATGCACTTGAGAAACACTGAAGTCTTCCAAAAAGCAAAATGATGTGACAAAAAAATGTTTGAAGAATATTGTGTCTTAGGAAGAAAAAAAAAACAAACCTATGTCAATTTTGCATAGATCCATGTTGATTGTTAAGATAGTCAAGACGAATGGGTTGGTTGTGCTGCAGTCTGTTCATTTGGCTCAGATAGGCACTGCCAAGAGTAACTTGGGTACAATTTTGTGCTGTACTAATTAGAGCTGGTCAAATGATCCTCTGATGAATTTCCTCCCCTAGATAGAATTTGAGAGGATATACAAAAACAAAGTAATTATCGGGGGTGCCAATTATCCATAGGGGCACCATCTACACTGGATCCAGAGATGTAGAACCTGGTCTCAAATTTTTAGAAATTTTGCTCCCCAACTAATGCAACTCCATTAAAAGTCCTTTTAGTGGGCATACAACCAATAGTGCATATGCTGATAGCATTTTCACATACAAATCTGATAGTTAGGCACACCATTACCCAATTTACACATGCAAATGCAGTAATTGTTTGCACTGGGTGTTCAGGGAAACCTGGCACACACCCAAAATGGGGGCCTTTTCAAAGCATTCCTTTCCCAAGCAATTCAGGTACTGTCTTATCTGTTATACAAAATTGCATGGGATCCTGGGAGAAAGGCTATGTGCTTTGTGGATTTCCCTGAATAACTGAAACTTCTTTTATATCTATTTGATTTGACATCTTTTAAGTTTTCTTCTCCTTTCTTCAATTAATTGTAGACTTCTTATTTATAGTAATTCACCATTTTATTTTTCTGCTTTAAAACTCAACTATTTGCAAAGTACAAATTCTCTTATTGTGACATTCTCATCTATAGCATGAGATGAGAATGGTTATGAATTGTTGTAATAAATGATTTGCATGTTTAAAAGAATGGAAATTACCGTTTACAGATACATGCACATGAGTTTACTCCAAGATGCATTTGATTATTCTAATTTACTGAGATGCTCAAGAGGCAGTCATTAACTATTTTCTGTTTGTTTGTGTATGTATTTTAAGTATCTTAGGGCCTCTAGACTTCTCAGGTAGTACAATGCAGGCAAAGAAATTTAAGAAATATGGGAGATCCAAGATGGCAGAGGAGTAAGTGGAAGCTACACTAACCTCCTCCGAGGAATAATCTGGAATTACAACTAAATTGTAGAGAAATCATCCAGAATAACCAACTGAACACTAGCTGGAGAAAAGTTTTATAGCTATGGACAGACAGAAGAAACCACTTCACCACATGTGACTGGTAGGGAGTGTGGAGATGCGAGGAAGCTGGCTGGGCTCCCATGGTGGCAGCTAAAGCTCTAGGGGGATATTTTAGTGGCCAGGGGGTTCCCCCTGTGAAATGTGAGATCTAAAGCCCAAGTTGAGCTCCCCAGCTTTTAGTACCAGAGCCAAAAAGGAACCCAGATAGCATTCAGCTATGAAAAGCAGCAGTAGATCTCTCTGCCAGGGAGGGGTGGCTGGAGATGCAGAGAGCCTCTTAATGGGCAATGCACAAAATTTCATTTTCAGCCAGTTACCCTGGCTCCATGAAAGGGAGGGCAGAGTGAAATAGAGACACTTGAGGAGAATCTGGGGCTGCTGGCTCTGGGGAGAGGACTGAAGGAACAACTACCAGGATCCTTGTCTGAGTTGTACCCATACTGCAGGAACCATCTTTCTCAAGCAGAGGAATCCCCTCCAAATGGCATCAGTCTGAGGGGAAGCAAGACCCCCGCACTCAGGAATTTCTCTGCCGCATCCTGCAGTGCTTAAGCTGAACTTTGAACTGAGCTTGATTAGATAAACAGCTGATCCATTTAATGGCTGATTAGTTTAATACCTAAGCCAGAAAATATAAAGAAGCAGCCAAAATGGGAAGACAAAGAAAAAGATACCAAATGAAAGAACAAGAGAATTCTCCAGAACTAGATGAAATGGAGGCAAGCAATTTATCAGATAGAGAGTTTAGAGTAATGATTAAAAGAATACCCAACAGTATGAAAAAGACATAGAAACCATAAAAAAGGACCAGTCAGAAATAAAGGATGCAATTTATGAAATAAATAACACACTGGAAGGAATAAACAGTTAGATGAAGCAGAGAGTCGAATCAGTGCTTTGGAAGACAAGGTAGAAAAAACACCTAGGCAGAACAGCAAAGAGAAAAAGTAATTAAAAAAGAAATGAGGAGAGTTTAAGAAACACTTTAGAGAACATGAACAGTAACATCTGCATCATGGGAATGCTAGAAAGAGAAGAGAGTGTGGGATCGAGAAACTATTTGAAGAAATGGTGACAGAAAACTTCCCTAATCTTGTGAAGGAAAAAGACACAGAAGTTCAGGAAGCTCACAGAGTCTCAAAAAAGTTGGACCCAAAGAGGCCTATGCTGAGACACAGTATAATTAAAATGACAAGGCTTAAAGACAAGGAGAGAATCTTAAAAGCTGCAAAAGAAAAGCAGGTAGTTACCTATGAGCAAGCACCTGTTAAACTAGCATCTGATTACTCAACAGAAACATTTCAGGCCAGAAGGGAGTGGCATGAAATATTCAAGGCTATGAAAAGCAAACACTTACAACTGAGGCTACTTTACCCAGCAAGGCTATCATTTATAATCAAAGGAGAAATAAGGAGCTTCCCTGAGAAGGAAAAGCTAAAGGAGTTTGTTAACACCAGGCCAGTACTCCAATAAATGTTAAAGGGCTTGCTTTAAGAAGAAGAAGAAATAGAGAAAGAAATTTAAAAAGCAGGGGAAAACAGAATGGTACTACATATGTATCTATCAATGATCACCTTAAATATAAATGGCTTAAATGCTTCAACCAAAAGACATAGTGTAGCTGAATGGATAAGAAAACAAGACCCATATATATACTTCCTCCAAGAGACCCATCTCAGATTGAAAGACACACACAGACTAAACGTGTACAGATGAAAAAAGACAATGCATGCAAATGGAAAAGAAAAAAAAGCTGGGGTGGCAGTACCTATAGACTTTGTAGACTTTAAAAATAGACTTTAAAACCAAGGCTATAAAAAGAGACAAAAAGGACATTACAAAATGATAAAGGGAAAAATCCAACAAGAGGACACAACTCTAGTAAACATTTATGTATCCAACATGGGAGCACCTAGCAGTGGAGTCCAAGCCTCGGCCTACAGGCCACGTGGGGCCCAGAATGGTTATGAATGCAGCCCAACACAAAATTGTAAGTTTACATAAAACCTTTTCTTATTCATCAGTTTTTGTTAGTGTTTGTGTATTTAATGTGTGACCCAAGACAACTCTTGTTCTTCCAGTGTGGCCTAGAGACACCAAAATGTTGGGCACCCCTAAATTGTAAAGCAAATCTTGATGGGCATAAAGGGAGAAATCAATAGAAATACAGTCATTGTTGGGGAATTTAACACCCCATTGACTTCAATCGATAGATCTTCCAGGCAGAAAAACAAGGAGACAGTGACCCTAAACAACACACTAGATCAAATAGATTTAATTGATATCTTCATAGCATTTCACCCCAAAGCAGCAGACTATACATACTTTGCAAGTGCACATGGAACATTTTCTAGGATAGACCACGTATTAGGACACAAAACAAGTCTCAATAAACTTAAGAAAACTGAAATCATATCAAGCATCTTCTGACCACAATGCTATGAAACCTGGAATCAATCACAAGAAGAACACTGAAAAACATGCAGACATGGAGGCTAAATAATGTTATTAAACAATGAATGGATCAACAACAAGATCAAGGAAGAAATCAAATTATACCTTGAAACAAATGGAAATGAGAACACAACAATCCAAAACCTGCAGGACACTTGGAAAGCAATCTTAAGAGGGAAATTCATAGCATTACAGGCCTATCTCAAAAAAAAAAAAAAAAAAAAAAAAAAAAAAAAAAAAAAAAAAAAAAAAAAAAAAAAAAAACAAAAAAAAAAAAAAAAAAAAAAAAAAAAAAAAAAAAAAAAAAAAAAAAAAAAAAAAAAAA
>PVIA01004863.1:0-52274 GCA_004024845.1 Tonatia bakeri | reverse complement strand
TTTAACCAGACTCATCAAGAAAAATGAGCAAAGACTCAAATAAATAAAATCAGGAATGAAAGAGCAGAAATAACAACTCACACCAAAGAAATACAAAGGGCTATAAGAAAATATTATGAACAACTATATGCTAACAAACTGGGCATCCTGTACAAAATGATTAAATTCCTTGAATCATAATCTTCCAAAAATAAATCAGGAGGAATGAGAGAATATGAATAGACAGATTGCATCTAATGAAATTGAATCAATAATAAAAAAACTCCCAACAAACAAAAGCCCTGGACCAGGTGGCATCACAGGTGAACTTTACCAAACATTCTGAGAAGAAATAACACCTCAAACTACTTTATAAAACTCAAGGCGGGAGGGTGGCTCCCAAACTTATTTTACAAGGCCAGCATTATCCTAATTCCAAAACCAGATAAAGACACTACAAAGAGAGAATATTATAGGCTAATATCCCTGATGAACATAGATGCTAAAATCCTCAACAAAATATCAGCAAACCGAATACAGCAACGCATCAAAAAGATCATATACCAAGATCAAGTGAGCTTTATTCTGGAAATGCAAGTTTGCTACAATATCCCCTAATCAATAAATGTGATATACCACATAAACGAAATGAAGGATAAAACCATATGATCATATCAATATATTCAGAAAAAGCACTTGATAAAGTCCAGCACCCATTTATGATAAAAACTCTCAGCATAGTGGGATTAGAGGAAACATACTTAAACAGAATAAAGGCCATGTATGACAAAACCACTACCAGCATCATACAAAATGGGCAAGTGTTCCCCTTAAGACCGGAAACAAGACAGAGATGTCCCCTTTCACCTCTCTTATTGAACATAGTACTGGAAGTCCTAGCCATAGCAATCAGACAACAAAAAGAAATAAAAGGCATCCAAATTGGAAAAAAAGAAGTCAAACTACCATTATTTGCAGGTGACATGATACTGTACATAGAGAACCCCAAAGATTCCACCAAGAAACTACTAGAACTGATAAATAAATTCAGCAAAGTAGCAGGACACAAAACTAATATCCAAACATCAGTTGCATTTTATATGCCAATTAAGTACTAACAGAAAGGGAAATTAAGAAAATAATCACATTCATAATTGCTACAAAAAGAATAAAATATCTAGGAATAAACCTAACCAAAGATGTAAAAGACCTGTACTCGGAAAATTATAAGACACTGAAGACAGAAATTGAAGAACATACAAATAAGTAGAAGCACATACTGTGTTCAAGGATAGGAAGAATTACATCATTAAAATGTCCATATTACCCAAAACAATCTATAGAGTCAATGAATTCCTATCAAGATTCCAATGACATATTTCAGAGAACTAGAACAAATATTTCAAAATTTGTATGGAACCACGAAAGGCCCCACATAGCACAGCAATCCTGAGAAAGAAAAACAAAGTTGGAGGGATCACACTACCTAATATCAAACTGGACCATAAGGCCACAGTAACCGAAACAGCCTGATAGTGGCATAAAAACAGACATAGATCAATGGAACAGAACAGAGAGCCCAGAAATAAACCCCCACTTCTACATTCAATTAATGTGCAACATAAGAAGCAAACATATACAATGAGCTAAAGATAGTTTTTAAATAAATGGTGCCAGAAAAATTGGACAGATACATGCAGAAAAATGAAACTGGCCCACCTTCTTACACCACACACAAGCATAAATTCAAAATGGATCAAAGACTTAGACCCAAAATCATAAAAATCCTTGAAGAAAGCATAAATAGCAAACCTTGGACATTGTTCATAACAATTTTTTGTAAGGTGTATCTCCCCAGGCAAGAGAAATAAAAAATAAACAAATGGGACTATATCAAATTTAAAAGTTTTCACACAACAAAGGAAATCATCAACAAAATATGAAGACAACCCACAGTATAGGAGAACATACTCACCAATACATTTGATAAGGGATTAATATCCAAAATTTATAAAGAACTTACAAAACTGAACACCAGAAAAACAAACAACTCAATTTAAAATGGACAAAGGACTTGAATAGACACTTTTCCAAAGGGGACATACAGAGGGCCAATAGACATTTGAAAAGACACTCAATGCCTCTAATCATCAGAGAAATGCAAATTAAAACCACAATGAGATATCATCTCACACCAGTCAGAATGGTTATCATCAATAAATCAACAAACACCAAGTGCTGGAGAGGATGTGGAGAAAGGGAAACCCTTTTGCACTGTTGGTGGGAATGCAGACTGGTGCAGCCACTGTGGAAAGCAGTATGGATATACCTCAAAAAATTAAAAGTGGATCTTTCTTTCAACCCAGTGATCCCATTTCTGGGAATATATTCAAAGGAACCCAAAACACTAATTCAAAAGAACATAAGCACCCCTATTTTTCATTGTAGTGTCATTTACAATTGCCAAGATATGGAAGCAGCCAAGTGTCCATCTATAAATGAGTGGTTAAAACAACTATAGGACATTTACACAATGGAATTCCACTCTACCATGAAAATGAAGAAAATTTTACCCTTTGCAACAGCATGGATGGACCTGGAGAACATTGTACTAAGTGAAATAAGCCAGGCAGAGAAAGACAAATACCATGTGATTTCACTCGTATATGGGAAATCTAATAAACAAACTGAACTAACAAGCAAAGCAGAAACAGACTCACAGATGGAGAGTAGATGACAGCTAGTGGCAGGGTAGGGGAGGTTTGGGGTTAAAGGGATCAAGCAAAAAGGAAAAAAGGATTCATGGACATAGACAACAGTGTGGGGATTGCTGAGGGGTGGGGGATACAAGAGGACTAAATGGTAATGGGAAAAATATAATACAGATTAAATACAATATATTAATAAGAGAAAATATTTAACAATTTCTTTGTGGTAAAATAGATAAAATCACTGGGCAAACTGCCCCTTCTACCTGGACCCCCAAGGTAATTCCAGATTATGACGCCATATGGCAGTGCTCCTCAAGGTACAGTTTCCAGGCCCCTTGCACTGGAATCTTCTGGGGTGTTAACATGTGGATTCCTGGGCTGCAAAAAAAAAAAAAAGTATAAAGAACTAATTATATACAGTGTTTGGCTTTGTATTAGGTACATTTGGAAAGTATTTAAGGAAGCAAGGCTTTGTTTTGGATTTGATGCTGACTTGAAGTGGAGGTAATTCTGACTGGCTAGCTTTAAAAAAATCTCAACTAGAAGGAGAAAAATACAGACTTAAGTTCAAGCTGTATTTGCTAAAGAATCAGTAGTCACATATATTAGGCACAATATGGGGATTCTTAATAATTATGTGGTTTAAAAAATACTCATATTCGGCCCTAGCTGGTGTGGCTCAGTGGATTGAGCGCTGGCCTGTGAGCCAAAGGGTCTCCAGTTCAATTCCCAGTCAGGGCACATTCCCAGGGTTGCAGGCCAGGACCCCAATGCAGGGTGCAACCACACATTGATGTTTCTTTCCCTCTCTTTCTCCCTGCCTTCCCCTCTTTAAAAATAAGTAAATAAATATTTTAAAAAATATTCATGTTTGTTTGCATTCAGACATCATTTTTCTGTGCTTTTGTCTTGGTCCTTCATGGTCATAGAAGTGGCCTTCTCTGATACTGGTGGTCTGTGATTTGTTTATGTTTAACTGGAGAACACCAATGCCCAGCTGGGGGTGCCAGGCCAGCTCCCAGCAACACCAGAGCCTGACAGTGCCGGGCCAGTTTTTAGCTGTGAGATACTGCTTTTCCTTTTCAGTCTTCCTTTTTGACCAAGCAAAAACAAGCCACTGGATATCAATCCATCATATTCAAATTTTCTCTCTTAACAAGATTTTGCTGATTAAGAACAAGAGAGTTTCCAGAGAACATAGTCAGTCATGTACAAGTGTTAGTCCATCCTTTTCCTTTTACTGCATTACAGTGAGTTGTTGAGTCACCCTATGTAACCATTGCTGCACTTTACTCTTTCATATTCTGAATAAAATATATCAGCCGACTCTAATACAATTATTACAGAAAAAAATATTACTAGTCCTTGTACAAGCCTTGAATCCAGAAGTTTACATTCTAAAACCCTATGCAATGAAAACATATGCCAGAATCCAACTGTGCATGTTGTTTTTCTCAGTCGTGGTTTTTTCACTCACTTTGTAACACACATAGGTCAGAGAATATTTACTCTAGCATGCCTCATCCTTAGCTAGCTAAGAGAAAACCAGTGACTATGGAGTTGTCTGTGACAATGCTGGATAATAAACTTAAAATTGTTCATTGGGCTTCTAGGGCAGAATTTGTGTCATTTATGATGTTTGCTAAGATCAGAGACATACTTCAGACCATCTTTTACAGCTGTATTCTTGCTTCTGTGGGATAATTGTAGTTCAGAGTCCGTGTATGGCAAGCACTGTCTAAGTGTATTTGCCAGGAATTATTCAAATCTTACAAGAAAACTTTTAGAACTTTCATCTCTATCTATCCCTGAGATTTTCTAACTGAAAGTTAATTAAATAGAAAAAATATTGAGAGCCACACAAGTTCTGTGAAGTCTTAGAGAAAGATTATTCTGTTTGTTGATCTCTAGACTAGAGGGACAACAACTGACACCTTCTTACCAGCAGCAATAAATTGGTAGCCTCAGTCCATTGTAATTCTCTTGGATGGGCACTGTTACACATTCAGTACTTGGATGCAAGTTTCTTCCATGGAAAATTAAACTGCTATATCAAACTCATAATGTAGACTCTCTCTTCAGAGATTTTAACTCGTTCATTTTCATTTTGACAAATCCACCAGGGAAAACTGAGGCTAATAGGAAAAAAAGGAATTGTATTGTTTCAAAAAAAAAAAACAAAAACAAAAACACTACAGTAGGACTCATACTGATGGTGTAAATGCTCAGGGCTAAGAGAGTGAGAATGACAAGAGTTATTTTTCTGTCTTGACACTGAGACATGATGTGCCATTGGGGCATACTTGGGCAGATAGAGAATGAATGAGGCTTACTAGAATGAACAGGTTTGGTAGATGACTAAAAGGTTTTACTAAGCGGCCAAGGAAAGTGTCCAAGGGATAAGGCAAGCTTCATAATAATTCAGACAACAAGTAGCATTGCAGTTTGTAAAAATGGCAGCAAAGTCACAACAACACAGAAGTGTGGCTCAGGAATACGAGTAAGTAACAGGCTCTGGTCACTCAGTGAGTGAACTAGATTTTGGAGTCAGGTGGATCCTGATTTGAAATCTTGTTCTGTCTCTTCCTCACTGTGCAAACACAAACAAAAAATTGTATGTTCCTGATCCTCACTTTCTCTTCCTGTTAAAGGCAGATTAAAATATCTACATGACAGCATTGTTGTAAGGATTAGAAATGATGTGTATATACATAGCACACACAGTAGATATTTAGTAAATGTAACTGTTCCTATCAGGAGAGAAAATAGCATAAAATAGTAGAAGAAACAGGTTTGATCTTTAGATTAAATCCCAACTTCAGCACTGAACCTCAGTGTATTCATGTTAAAAATGGAAATAATAGTAACTATCTTACAGGGGTTTTTTTTTTTCCATTTTAACAGTGCACCTGGTATAATGTGTATCATGTAGTAGTTACTAAAAAAAAAAGATTATTATTAATGTAATTATTAATGTTACATTAAGCTTCCCAATGGAAGCTTAGGTGGAACATAGTTACACTGACCTGCTGGTTAAAAAATGAGGTTACACTATTTTACTGGCTTTATTTGACTTTATTTCTCTATTTTGGCTTCCTCATTTCATCCTTATTCTTGTAGATTAAGTAAATATCAAATGAAGAGCCTAAAATTATTTTTAAAAAATAATAATGCCTTATTTCACTTAGCATAACATTCTCCAATACCATATGATCTGAATTATAAAAGGAATCTAATGAACAAAATAGAACCATAGGCAAGGAAACATGAAACACACTGACAGTGACCACAGCGGAGGGAGGAGGGACTAGTCAAAGAACATGCACATGGACATGGACAAGAGTGTGGGAATTGACTGTGAGAGTGTGGGGTGGGATGGGAGGAAGAGGTCAAAGGGGGAAAAACTGGGACAACCATAATAGGATAAAAATTACAAATCTTAAAAATATAATGCTGCCATAGCTGGTGTGGCTCAGTTGGTTGGAGTGATGTCCTGTAGCCAAAAGGCTGTAGGTTCTATTCCCCATCCAGGGCACATGCCTGGGTTGTGCTTCCATTCCCTGTCCAGGCAACTTGATCAAGGCTTTTCTCTTGCATCAATGTTATCTCTCCCTCACTCTCTCTCTAAACGCAATGAAAAAATATCTTCAGGTGAGGATTAAAGAAAATAAAATGTTGAATCCAAATTGCAGACATCTATTAGTAAGTTGTGCTAAGTGGATAAGATTTTGATTTCTTACTATTTGCCTAAAAAAAAGAAAAGAAAAAGCAGATTGGTTGCATTTTGGCTTCAGAAAGCGAGATCCTGCAGTTGAAATAGGATAGAAATAGCTTTTAACAGCTAAATGGAATGAATAGTCTTGCAAAGGGAAAAAAAACAAAATTTTTTCATGAGTCTCTGGAAACCAGCAAAAAAGCATCAGAACTGTTGTTTTCAGTAATAATTGTGATTACTTGGTTAAAATACCCACACGAGAAGATTTCTACATTTTTGTGCCTCTACCAGGAAAATTAAAACAGAACATACAGTATTGGGGCCAATTTGTTTCCAAGGAAGTCAATTATTAATACAGTATTTAGTATTTAATGAACTAAGCCTATGTATGTGAAATGCTGCAAAGCGATCTTCATACCAGCAGAGAACAGGTGTTGATATAAGCTTTGCCCGTATGTTTACCAGCTGATTAGTACCCATTAAAATGGTAATAATCTAATAAAAACACTCTATATCTAGTGAAAGTAGGAAGTCCCCTGCGTGTTAGAAAATCATTTTACTTCCATTGCCATGGCAGTGATAGGACTGAAGTAACAAGGATCCATACCCAAGACAGCCTGAAAATTCTGAGTTTCTGTACCTTAGACTTTTCTTCTTATGTGTCCCTGTCTCCACAGGTTGCCTCAGGGAGTCAGGTCAGCTGGCTGTTTTCCATGGCTTCAAGGGAATGACACTCAGATATCCACTCACCAACATCCTCTTCGGCAACAGGAAGAGAAATGAGATCCTTAGTGAACAATGCTGCTTGTCTGCCTTTGGAGACTGAATGAAGCTGTGGAGGTCCTGCAGGATCATCCAAGGCCATGGTTGTCCCAGAGAACTCAACACTTGCTAAGGAAACTTGGAGGCTTCCTTGAACTGGCGATTTTCTGGCAAATTCCTGATTTCCAGCTAGGCGTTGTCAAAATTGTGATGACCATTTATCCCCAGCCCTGCAGTTCCAACCACTGCTCTTCATGACACACTCTACTCATTCTGCCTCCACGGAGCCTGGCATACTTTGCTTTTGCTCTTCTACCAAAAGCTGAACTCAGGAAATTTTCAGGAATTTAGTTATTCTATAGGGTAGAGATTGAAAACTAAGGACTATTTCCATTGTCACCAGGATCAAATTCCTTCAAGCTGACTGATGAAAGGTCCCCTGAAAGAAGTGTGCGCATGTGAGCAAGTATAGGTGATATAGGCTGATATGCATTTCCCAGCCTCATTTATCTGTAAAGTTTACAGGGCCCAAATACTACACAGTGGAATGTCTTCCCAAGAGTTTTGATGGAGACATACAATAAAGAATAAATTATGGAGGTAAAATGTATTTTTTTATTGATTTGCTTTAACAGTGATAAGGAACCTATTGAAATTTGGGGTATAGAAAGAAGGCATAGGAAGAAAAACCAGAAGGGTTTTGGAAATGAGGATTTTGTGGGAACTGTGAATGAGAAAGAAGCATCTCAGTACTAATATCGCCTGTCCTTTGTTTACATGTTCTGTAGTATTCAGATTGGGCAACATTTTAAATTGCTTAATACTTCTGATTAACATGAGGCCAGAATTATTTAAGGACTGTTTTGGTAAATGGAAAATTCCACATTTAAAATTTTAAATCTACCTCTAATTAATTGGAACAAAAGAGGGTTCATTTTAATAGAAGACGTGGATAGGTCCCAGATAAATGCAAAGAGCAGACAAGCTATGGAAGGGCAAGGTCAGCAGAATTACTCTATTGACCTGTCCCCTGCTTTTCTGGGTTGCTGAAGGAAAGAGACATAAGGTCATCTGGGGCTGTGGGGTTCAAAGCAATTCTGCAAAAATCTCAAGGGCTCAGATTCTCTATCTCTATCTCACAAAGGACACATTGTGAATTGGTTCCCATGTGTGTCAGGACTTGGGTTGTAACGCAGGCACCATGCTGGCAGAAAAGCTTTGCTGTTATTTCCATGAAGGGAACTTTGAAACTTTATGGGTTTTCTTTGCCATGGCTGGTGACATTTAACATTCAGGGAAAACCTCTTGTTCTAGCCAGTGGACTTGAAAATTGGATTGGGAACCAAAAAGATATAAATCCCAAGACTATAAAATTGACCACTTTTGGAAAAGCACAATTTAGAAAGTGTAACTAATGACTCTTTTGTATTCATATGTCTTTTTCTTTAGCCTGCAGGATAGTGAGCTGGTAGTGAATTAATAGTTCTTTGAATAAAGTTCCGGCTGACCTCAGGATGGCAGCGTGAACAGGAAGAGGAGGAAATAGAGGGTGACAATAGCAGGAACTGTAATGTGAAATCTGATCTATATTTTCAGGTAACCAATTCAAGTCTAAACTTTTATCTCTAATTTGTCATTTTATTTGTCAGATTCACACAAATAAGTCTCCAAAGGGTCTGTTTATTCTTATTTATCTGCCCAATACATCTGGGTAAAAATACAATTACAGTAGAATCCCAAAAGTGATCAAGAAGCTCCAAAACCTCATTAAAGATAGAATTTTTGTTTCTTAGGAAAATTGGGAAAAAGTACTGTAATTTGGTATGTATAGATTGAGTTTAGGGTACCTGAGATTGTTTGGAGAACTACTTTGAACAGTGCTTTATGAACAACATATGGAAAGGAATAAGGAAGGATAAAACCAAGTCCCCTGGATATGCTGGAGTGATGACTTCACTCTCCATGAGCGGGCAAAGGAGTAAGGAACAGGGAGCATCCCTCAAGATTGTAGGGGCTCTCCTTGTGCCCAGAGAGGGCCAGTGGGTCTGTGCTGGTCCTCAGTGCACAGTAAGGGACATGGCCAGATGGCTGACCAACATTTAATCTTCTCTACTTTTCTATCCTGGTATCATTTGTAGTTTTAGGTAAGCCCACTCTACTCCAGACTCAGAGTCCAGCTATTTCTGAAGTGTTGCATGAATATGATATACATCTGTTTTTCTAGCTTAATCACAAGGTTTTGGGCAAGTTCTGCACACAAGTTGGGTAACACGATGGCTGCCATTAATGCTGAGCATCATACATTCCATAGTTTGACTTCTAAAGGTCAAAAAAAGAAGGCTTGGGCTTTCCAGGAACCTGGAGTAATTCCAAAAGGGAAGACTTTAAGGGACAGCCTATTCTTTGGCTCTGGCAGCCAGCTGGAGCTGTCACAGAGATTAGCAGAGGGAGTGGTCTCATGAAGGTGAGTCTTTTCTGTTAGACATGCCCGGCTGTTGTCACAATCCTAGTGAAACTTAGAAGTTAGCTGTCTTTTCAACTAGACTCCTTGGGGCAGGACTTTGTAGCTCCATGCAGTCTCCAGAAAGAATTTGCCTGCTCACAAATCAATAGTGAGCAAGGTGGAACTTTTTGGAGATTTTATCAAGGAGATATCGGAGGGAAGTTACATCAGACATCCAGCAGTGAATCATTTTTTATTTTAAAATGCTCAATGAACATTGATCTTTCTTAAAGGGACTCACAGGAATTTTCCTCTCCATTCTTCCATCACATAGTATGCAGGCCCTTTCCACTGGGTGTCCATTCTCCCCAGTTTATCAGGCCATTACCAAGACTAATCTCCCTCAGAAGGCAATGGTGAATTATACAACAACAACAAAACATTTCTATTACATCAACATAAAGTCCTTAAGGAGAGGTGACCACTTCTGTGTATGTGGTACCATTTATTCTTCTTTGTAGCCTTGGAAGGCAGGCTATTCTCCATGGTTTATCCATGAGAAAAGTGAAGTCCAGAAAGCTTCACAGTTATGCTTCCAAAAAAAGGTGAAATAAAGTCTAAATCAGGGGTTACTTGGAGTAACCCCTAACTCCAAGTCAGGGTTACTTTTGTACCCAACAGGGAACCAGGCACTCTTGGACACAACATCTAGGAGAGGGAGATTATTGGCTTCTCATTATAACCCTAATCACAAACATATAATCAATTTTTACCAAAATGAGTTAGGAGGCCTTATTTCAAGACAGTTTATCAACTTTCCTGGAAAGGGTGTGTTCTGAAGAAGTGAATTAGCCAACATCAGATTCTTGGTAAGGAAAGAAAATGAGAGCCCTCACACAGGGTATTTCTACAGCTTTCTTATTTTACTCAACTCATTCTGTCAGCAGGGCTTCTCTCTGATGATGAAACAGGGGAAGAAGGAAATCTTTTCTGAACAATAATGTGCATGTGCCATTAGAGAGACACAGCAGAAGATTAAGCAAGAAACCCACTTATTTTATCGCCCTAAGGCATTACTCATTTTCCTGACACATTATGTTTTTAATTAAAATTGCATGTGAGTTAATTAAAATATTCACTCAGGCACTTTTTTCTCTCTTTTTGCATTGGTTCTTTGTTACTCTTTTAGCTTTTTGGTAAAACTCACTTTATTTTAACTCTGCTGTCTTTACCAAATGCAACTTTAGCAAAGAGTCCATATATAACCAAAAAAAAAAATCTGATTTTAAGAACTTATCCTTAAGTGACCAGAGGAAAGGGAGATGGCCAGAAGTGGAATTATTATGACTCCTGCATTCTTTCCTGCTTATTTAATGAAACAATATGAAATTGGCTTTAATAGAAAGTGTATTTAAAAGGACCCCTTTGGTTTTCTTGCAATAGACCTATTTGTCCATTTACAGTCCTTTGTTTTATAAAGGAACATTGCTTATGGAAACTATGATTTTGTAACCTTAACCTTGCCCTGATTATAGCTAATTGATTAGCCTTTGGTAGACATCTGTTTAGTTCAGTCTCTCAAATGACAGGCCATTTAGTTCTGACTCTCTTCCCTGAGAGACAGAACCCTTACTGAAAATATTGACACAGAGACACAAGACTTTGGTCACTGATAAGGTCTGTTTTGCTCCTGTGAGGGCAAAGAGGTGGGGACTGAAGACCAGGTGGTTTATTTGCAAACAGAGGAATTTTATTGGAAGGAAGAATAGACAGGAAGAAGCAGAGATGGTAGCAGCCACATGGCCTATGAGAGAGACAAGAGAGAACCTTCAGTGTCAGAGTCTGCCCATCCCACTTCCCAGGGGTCCTGGCTCAGTCCTCACTGTATTCCTGAGATGGGCTTTTGGCTCATTTGTTTACTTTGTTTTGTTTTACAGTAAGTCCCTCTTTTTCAGAGTTAACTAAAATGAATTTTAGATCTCCAAAAACAGTGAGCTCTGACTAAAACATCAATGCTTTAAAATTCCATCTATCCCTAAGCAGTCCTGATAGAGATAATAATAAAAGGCAAAATCATAAAACACGTAGTAAAAAACCAAGTAGTAAAATTCAGGAATATATAGGTTGAACCTGGTCGGGCAAAGTAAAGTCTAGGAGTGGAAGAGTATTTCTTTCAAGAATTTTAGAATTCTTTTGTGAAGGTTTGGGAAAATTTTTTTTTTAATTTCTTTCCACCTCTAGTGATGTTTCAGTACCTCAAAAATATGTTAGTACACCTAAGAAACTAGTGACCTAATTGTTCATTTTTCTCTGCTACCTGGATAAGGGCTGCCATGTTCTTCCCAGATCAGATTTCTAAAGCGCCAGCATTAGCCCAGAGGGTTGTGGTGATCACCTAGGTCTGACTGTGCCAAGGCTGGACAGCTACCCCCCCTGGGAGCTGCAATCTATGACTCCTCTAAACTGCTGAACTCTCTCCCCATCTTAAATTCCATGGTTTCACATTATAATTCTATCCCAATTCTTTATGGCAAAACCATGATTCAGAGTTGTATCTATAGCTCTACCTAGTTTTTACCTGCATTTAAACAGTGTGTGGATAGAGAAAAATTTAAAACTACCCTAACTTGCCTCCCTTTACATTTGTGAAGTTCAGGTGCATCCATAATGCTGCTTGGCAGTCATGTCATTTTCCCTAGTCTGTCAATTCCTTCCTAGACCACCCTCTTATCTGCCCTAACCCCCATAATCCCCCCTAAATGCACTTGTATTCTTGGAGTCTGTGGAAGTACTTTAGGGATTGCTCCAATTATCTCAATGAAGTAGGAAGCAGTCATCAGCTGAGAGTGAGGATGGTAAGGATAGGAGCACATACTGGAGATTTAGGGCTCCTCTATCATTTATATTTTCATACCTGCACTGTACCCTGCATATGCTATATATATGTATGAATTGCCAATGCTCCTACCTATCTACAGTCAACCTCTTCACTCATGCATTAAGTAGATCTCATCCTTTCTACATGAGGCTATTGCTTCAAATCTCTTTCCTACATTATCAATTGACCCTTGCTTCTAGAGTTTCCTCATTGGCATAGCATTTTACTGTTATTTCTCGTATCTTAAAATCCTTTCTTGGGTCTTCTTTGCCCTCCAGCTACCACTTCTGTATTCTTCCCTTGATAAACTCCTTGATGAAATTTACAGAACTTGTGCTTCCTGTTCTTCTCCTGTCATTCTCTTGAACCAACTCCAGTCAGTCTTTGGCCCCACCCATTCCATCAAAACTCTTCTCATCAAGTATCTAATGGTCTTTATATTTCTAAAACTAATGGTCAGTTCTTAGTCCCTTACATTTTTATGAATTTTGTTCTGTTCTTATTTTATTGATTGTCTCTCACATATGTAAATGTTACCTCCCTCCAAAATTAGGCTTTTGTAATTTTTTGCATCAATAGTTCCAAGCATCTAGAGCAATATTTCTAGAATGTAGTAGGTACACAATTGATATTTGTTTGGTGGTTGAACAAAATGCTTTTAGGCTAAAAAGGGGATCAAAACTTGGAAAAGCATAGATGACTATAATTCGTATGAACAAGCATAAGAGAAAGAATCCAAACAACTCAAATAGGGATTTTCTTAAATCTTCTCAAAATACTATGTTGTAACATATATAAGGTGAGATTCCATGAATCCAAGGAAACAACAAATACCAGTAAAAAAAGGAACTATTTGAGAGCAATAAGCTAAAAAATTACCCAAGTTTATATGCAAATGTCCTGATCCACCAGAATGAAGAGACCTCCTTGAATAACATGTAAAGTCAATAGCAACCCCACTAAAGTCATGTGTTATGAGTAGTGCCGAACTAACCCATGAAGAAAGGCTAATCTAGACTTTCCTAAACAAAGCTTGAAAACAAGCCTTGAAAGTATCAAGCTAATCTGTAAGTAAATCCATGCTCTGGAAGACAATCTTAACACTCTTTAGAGGAACACAATAGAATCCAGACAACAAAAAGAAAACAACAAAATCCAAACACTGGATATAGTACCATTTACAATATCTATCATCTAATTTTTAAGTACTATATTTGAGAAGAAAATATGACCCATAACCATAAGAAAAATCAGCTAGTTCAAGAAAAAATGTGCAAAAGAGAAAAAACTGACTTTGCTTCTTTCTTCCTGGACATTCAGTGGAGTCTCATATCTCAAAGGCTTCCCAGCTCCCAACATACTCCCTGCTTCATAGTGCTCAAAGCTTCACACAGCCATGTTCTGTCTTCTTTCTCTTCTGCTGTATCTAACTGAACACATTTGATCTGTCAATATGGTCTCATTTACCTATATTTTCACTTCTCTTTCACGTTTGCAACAAGCTAATCTGATAAATCAATGTGTTGTAATGAGGAAAAACTAGAACTACAAAAACTTCCCCAACCCTATTACTATGTGTAACTTTTTTTACTACTCCATGGTATTGGCATCTTACTCTAAGTTTTAGGAACTTCACTGGAAAAAGGGAAGAGGTATTTGGATACATTACTTTGAATGTTGGAAGCTCATACACCACCTATTAATATGGTATAGGTGGATACCTACTTTAAGTTTAATATCTAGGGGCCAAGCCAATTATGATTATTTTTACTGGGGCACAAGATCAGAGATAGACAGACTGTAATTGTGATGGGCTGCAAAATCACCAACTATTAGCCAGATTACCTTTATATGCTCCTGCCTTAAACTGGGATTCTGGGATTATAGTACTTGAGACTAATGTGGGGTGGACCTAGCAAGGGTTTCCAAATGAAGGATGAAAGGGGTAAGAGGTTCAAGGAGTTAGAGCCTGACAGGAAAATATCAGTATTGCTGAATTAGAAAAGAGTACAAAACTCTTCAGTGAGCAGAGGTTACAGTTTTACTTTTTTAAAACCTGCATATTTATACAGAGAGATTCAGCTGCTAAAGCTCAACTTTTTGACATCTTTGGAATGACCATTTTATTTGGAAATATTGGTGGTTCTAACTACACAAAATATGTTAATATATTTCTTTCATGAAATCAGATAACTACCTAATTTTGTTGAAAAATTACTAATGTTTCTATATTTTTTTAACGATTTAAACTCAGCAGGTATCTCATCTCAGAAATAACAAGGCATTATTTAATTTTAAAAGTGCTTTAGTGTGACATTTTAGGCATTTTGAGAAGTGCATAAATGGTAAGGTTACCTGACAGTAGAGCTATTTCACAACATCATTACACTGATAACTACTGGGGCCATTTCATTTACATGAAATCTTTGGATTATGGCATTGGGAATCAAGTGATATTGTGTTTGGAACCATTTGTGTATGCTATTTATTTAGCATAATACATGTTTATTGATGTTTTATTCACAATATAAGTTACATGTTAATAACAGTTTAATAGGCTTTAGAGTATTGCCTTTTCACATGTTCAATAACAAGTTCATGAGCAATTCCACAAGGTAAACATACCCAGGAAGGGCTACTAATCATATTTACAAAGCAGCATTTCTTCCACAATTGAGCAGATACATGTATGATACAGTCTCTTTTGTAGGGTTGTCAGATTTGACAAATTAAAATACAGTACACTAAATTAAATTTGAACTTCTGGTAGAAAATAAATTTTTAGCATATGTCTAACTCAATATTGGGCACATACTTATACTACAAAATTATTTATTGCTTATATGAATTTTAAATTTATTTGGGTATCTTATATTTTATCTGATAACTCTACCCTTCTGTGCTAAAAAGATAAATGTGTTACCCTGGTCAGTGTGGTTCAGTTGGTTGGAGTATCATCCCATATATCAAAAGTTTGTGGGCTTGACTCTCAGTTGGGGCACATAAATGGGTTGCAGGTGTGATCCCTGGTCTGGGTGCATACAATCCCCCAGTCCAGGCACATAGGGGTGTCAGTGTTTCTCACATTGACGTCTCTCTCTCTCTCTCTCTCTCTCCCCTGCCCATCTCTTTTAAAGCAATGAAAACATGTCTTCAGATGAGGATAAAAAATTTTTTGAATAAGATAGACTTGCTTTCTATTTCTATAAATATTCAACCATGGATATTTCAAGATAGTATAAGCCACACAGAAATTTCACTTCAGTACCATGACATTTATAGATGCTTTCAGCTATTAACATCCCATCCTCAGCAAATCCCCTGCCATTTGGGTCTTAGATGTTGGCAGAGAGAGCTAGGTGACATCCTTTTCCCATAAATAACATCTACTGAATTACATTGTGTGGAGGAACCTGTTGGGTGCAATGGGATTTAGATCCAAATTTAAAACTTCATTACTCTCATGGGAATTTTAATTATTTTTTTAAAAAACCTGATTGGCTAGGGTGGCCCAGCCCATCAGATTATGTTGTAGAAAAACACAAATGAGCTGAAAGAAAACTCACTATCATATTGATGGAATCAGGAGTGTTGATCTGGCACCACCCACAGAATGATGTGGGTGAATGAAGGTTCTGAATTGTTTGACACACTCCCTTTTAGGCTGTGTAAATTCTCAAGGTCTTCCTTGCCATTAAAAAAATGCCATTAAAAAAATGCAGCTAGGATAATTCCTTACTGGAGCTTCACTTTAGTGTTCAACAGCACCAGCAGGCTGCCGTGTAGTCAAGTGATGACACTAATGTCAATTGAAGATGGGAGGCTATTCTAGACTTCATGCCCTTTTTTCTCATGCCCAACTTTGTGCCTTAGTGCTCATCTCCACCTCTTATTTTTATTGAAAGTAGTTAGAAGTTAGTTGTGAATGAAGAACACAACCAAATCACATCTGTATCACATCTGCATTGTGTGGCTAACTAGGGATGAGGAGCCTGATGCCGATTCAGAGCTACTGCCAATGAATGAACAGCCCTGTGTCCAGGAACTGTCAACACGATCTACCTCTGTGTGTTATTTGTGGATGATTCGTGTGCCTCTTGCCAACAGAGTTCATAAACTAAAGATTAATGAGAAGAGGCAACCCACTGGAGGCAAAGCATTAGTAAAGCAGGAAGGTCTTTTGCTTTTTAGAGCAGGAATAACCATGAGGATTCATCATTGTTTCAGCTGACTTTGGTGTCTGGCCAAGCCAGAGGCACCTACTGCAAGCACATTTGGCTCCATCCTTTCCTCTGCCATTCCGGTGCCCCAGCAATCTTGCCACCACTGCACAAGTTGTACCAGACTGGAAACCAGAAGTAGTTCTCCTTCTTCTTTGTTATTTTTAGAGAAATTTGAATAACAACCTATTCCCTTCATTTATTATTCTTGATGAATGGTAAATTATTCTAATAGCATTGACTGTTCTATTCATTTATTATTTGAGGATGATTAGAAGTGAATAGCTATTATAAAGCTTCACCAGCAGCAAAAATTAGACCTTGGAATTTTGTGTTTCCTTTTGGCTCTGAGTAATTAATCTCTATTGCTTCTTCTAATTCTGTCTCACACGCACACACACACAACACACACACACACACACACGCACACACACACACCTTTCTTCTTTTGTGGTCATGGTTTGTTCTGACTCCAGAATCAAGAGGTCCAATACTCAAAACTTTATGCAGGGAGGTGATGAATGAGCCTCTAAAATGCCACCTCCCTCAGATGTACAGGGCTTTTAAATTATGTTTAAGTTCAATGAGGCCTGTAACTCATTCATAACTGTGTTATTTAAAGGCACAGGATACTATGTAAGTCATGTCTTATGGAAGATAACAGAGATACATACCAGAAAAAAATCACATTGCTATTTACAGAATAATAGACTGTAAGGTTCTAACCTGAGGTTAAAAATAATATGTAGAGTAAAAAAATTATCATTTCTTTATGTCTTCCTACAAAACCCTCTAACTTAGGATTTTGAAGCCTTAACTCACCTTCTCATCCTTATCTTCCTCACAAGTCTCTAAACATTCTTCACCCAAGTCAAATAGACCCATTATTTTTCTTCAACTATGTCAGTTTTCCCACAATCTAAATTTTCTGCTTTTTTTTGGGGGGGGGGGCTGGACTATCTTTTCAGCTTCTTCACTTTAAATTCCTTCTTTAATCCCTTCATCTCAAAATATTTTATCCCTTTTATAATACTGCCTTCTTCCCACAGTCATGTATAAGGACAGATTCGGGTCTCATGGGCCTTCATGTTTACATAACTTAAGGGGTGCTCTCAGGAAAATGGAGATAAAGTTACAAATACAAATACAGGTACAAAAGAGAGTGTTTGGGGGTGATACCAGCATAAGTGGTTGAGTGAGGAAGTCCAAAATTCCACACTTTCACAAGGGAAACAACAACAATAAACCTGGGGGAAAATGACAGAATCATGTTTTTTAACTTTGGAAACTAACTAAAAGCTTATAGCAATCCAGGAAGCTCTTGTTCAAGAAAATGGCTGGTTCTTGGTAAAAAAAAAAAAGAGAGAGAGAGATTTGTGGCATTTTAACTTAGTCTCATGTCCAGTTCCTTAACTCAATGGTAGACTTGAAAAAAACAGCCTGCATTCCCAGTACCAGTACGAAGAGAGAAGGACAAAACTTATTTGCAAAGAGCTGTTGTTACTTGTTTTGACCACCCTGGCTCAAAAGACTTGCCTTTACTTCACATAACTCAGAATATTCTGTGTTAAATCTGCAATGGGTGTTAGTTAGCTAGAGGTAGGAGATTAAGGGTGGTGCATTTGTTGAAAAAATTTGTAGGCAAATGTCTTAATTGCTATTGTCAGAAGCAATAGATAACTGTTGGAACAAACAACAGACTAGCCAAAAACCTTAGAAGAAAAGGCATTAATAAGATGTTTTTTAAAGTAACAGCTTTAACAGGCTCTGAAGTAGTCCTGAAAACCTAGAAGATCACACATATGCACAGAGCTGTGTGCATGCTAAGAAAAGTCCTAAGAAGATGGTCTCAACTATGACTAACCTTAGAGGTATGTGTAAGAAAAAAGCAAAGGGTAAGGCACAGTTGTACTGGAGAAGTGTTGAATACATACTCCCATAAACACAGAGAACCCATGCTAAGTCTAGTAGACTTTTTTTTGGTTCAAAGAATTTAAGGAAATCTCTGTCCCATCATTAGCTGACCACTAAACAAATGGAACAAGGATTTCAGTGGCCACACATGACAAAGAATACAATCTTTATAAAATTAGTTCAGAAAAAGTCCAAAACAAATTAACAACTTCAACAAAAAACAACAACAAACCTTGGGACAAGGCAGAATCTGACTTCTGAGGATGAAACATTATAATATTCAAAATGTCCAATTTTTAACAAAAATTATAAAGTATGCAAAGAAACAATAAAGAATGATCTAGAAACAGGATAAAAAGCAGTCAATAGAAAATTTACCTGAGAAAGTACTGATGCTGAATTTACTAAACAAATGCTTTACATCACCTATTGTAAGTATCTTAAATCTAAGGGAAACCATGTCTAAATAACTAAAGAAAAACATGAAAATGATATCTCACCAAATTGGAAATATCAATGAAGAGACAGAAATTAAAGGAACCAAATAGAAATTCTGGAGTTCACAAGTAGAATAACTGAAATGAGAAATTCAGCAGGGCTCAGCAGCAGATCTAGACAAAAGAAATAATCAGCAAACTCAAATATCAAGTGAGATTTATCTGTGAAATCTTGAAAACATCAGGAGCGAAGTGACTCATCACATACAAGGAAACTTCAGGAAGATCAACAGCTGATTTCCTATCAAAAAACCTTGGAGACCAAAAGCCAACCGGTGATGAGCAGTCATGCTTGCAGTCTGGAATACTTCCTGAGAAATGTGTTGTTAGGCAATATTGCCTTGTTGCAAATATCACCAAGTGCACTTACACAAACCTAGATGGTACAACCCACTACACACATGGGTTATATGATATACCATCACCAAATATGCCATCCATCATTGACCAAAACATCATTATGTGGCACAGGAATGTATTCAAAGTTCGAAAGAAAAAAAAAACCTATCAGCCAAGAATTCTGTATCTGGCAAAACCATCCTTCGAAAGTGAAGGTGAAAATAAAATTTTCCTAGGTAATCAAACTAGCAAACCTGCTTACAATTTTAAAAAATGAATAAAAATTTCCCTCCGGTTGAAATGACAGGATACTAGAGAGAAATTGAAATCTACATGGAAAACACAGTACAGCCATACAATAAATTATTATTTAGCCATTAAAGGGAATGAAGTACTGACACATGCCACAGCGTATATGAATCCTGGAAACATTCTGCTAAGTGAAAGAAGTCAGACACAAAGGACCACATATTGTATGATTCCATTTATATGAAATGTCCAGAGAGGACAAATGATAGTGACCAAAAGTAGATGAGTAGTTGCCAGGTCGGAGGAAGGAAAACTCGAAAGTACAGGGTTTCTTTTCTGGGGTGGAGGAAATTTTCCAGAATTAGATAGTAGTAATGTTTTCTCAGCATTGCAAATATTTTGAACGCCATGGGATTTTTACACTTTAAAATGGACAACTTTATGTTATATGAATCTTATCTAAAAATTAAATAAACTAATAATTAATTGCAATAATAATTGAGTATTTTAGAATTAGAATAGTAGTAAAAAGTAATACATTTTAAATAGTATATAAGCAATAAATGTTAAAAGCTTCCAGATATTATAAACTTCATAACATCCAGAAAAAATAAATGTTTATTTTATTAAAATATTATTTTTATCATATTATAGCTATTTATATTGTATCACTTATATATGAACTATATAATATACTAACTTATCTGTCTCTTGCATGTTTTACTTTCTCCAGTCACTCTATGCAAGTAACAAATTTCAAATGCCCATTACTTAGCTGATATGGTACTGAGCTAGATATTTCCCCCTTCCAACAGAGGTATATGCTTTCTTCTGAGGGCTTCCCACTCTATTAAAGAGTATGGAATTCCAAGACCAAGAAGAAGAATTTGGTCATGGGCCCAAGAGTAACTTCACTCCCCTGCTGGAACCTTCACACAAGCTCTCTAGATCCATTTACACTCTGCTTGGTGTTTAAATCCTAGCTCAATCACTTACTACCTGCATGAGGCCGATCAAGTTACTTTAATCTACCTGAGTCTTATTTCCTCATTGGTAAAATAAGCACCATTATATCTATAACATAGTGTGGCTATGAAGAGTACATGAAATAAATTACGTTGTGTACCAAGTGTAATGCTTGTTCATAGCAGGTGCTCAGTGACAGCTATTGTTGTAATCGTTATGGCTACTTTTTATTTGTCATAGTCTCCTGATTAATTCACTCAAAGACTTAGACTGTGAACTTCAAAAGTGGAATCTATCAAATGATTCATCTTTTTATCCTCTATACTTAGCAGTGCCACTTATATACAGTAGGTGCTTAGCAAGTGCATGGAATCGAATTGGCAGAATTTGGAAAAAAACTCTCATATGCCCACCTACAAACTTCAAAAGAACACAGCCTCACTTTTCCAATACCAATTTATTCACAGAAAATCATCCCTCTCAGTGGGTCACTCTGTGGAATCGATTACCATGTAATGAGTACCACCTGTTCCTGGTTACTAGTCCCAGCTCTGCCATTTACCAGTTGTGTTGCTTTGGACAAATGACTTTGTGTCCCTTTGCCTCAATGATTTTTTCTGTAAAGTGGGGATAATAAAAGTTTCTACCTATTGGGATTGCTGTAAAGATAAACTGAGCTAATACATGCAAAGCTCTTATAGGAGTGCTTGATAAAGAAAATGTTCAATAAATGTAACTGTTGTTAGTTACCAGCAGAATATTTCAGGTTCTGTACTAGAATTTGGGTTCTCAGAGCTCAGGAAAGTGCTGCCCAGCCCCACTTTCTGATGGGCCTTTCTGCAAGAGTCTTTCTCATCGTGTTCACACTGCTCCTTGTTCAGCCTCTGTTTACCATCTTTCTCCTCCAACAACCACATAGAATACACGAGGTTCCTGGCTGGTTCTTATGTTTTTAGTGACAGCCCATGAGACTATTTACTTGCTTTTGAAATTTGTCACTCGTGACACCTGTACAAACTTTAGATTTGGTAGGATAAGCTGGATAGGAATCCATCCAAGGAATTTAATGAGGGGACTTAACAAAAGCTAACAGACCACTTCAAACGAGTGCTCACCACATGTAAATGCGTGTCTTTAGTGACTGCAAGTAGAATTATAATTAAGAGAAGAACTTGAGTATCTGTGCAGATATCTGCAATGCTCATTTAATTTTAATAAGCATTTTAATATTTCACTATCATTTTCATAAACTAATAGTTTTTAAGAAAGTGTAGGGCATCACATTAGATTGCAATGTGAACATTTTCAGATTCTGCAGAACCAGGTTGCATTTACACACAAAGTAAATCTTTCTTGTTCCTTGGACTTCTTTACTGCTTGGCTTGAGCTGGTCAGAGAGCCTCATAATCTCTAAGGCTCCTTCCACTTAATCCATTTCTGATTTTAGGATCTATATTAACTGCTAGTTTTTTTTCAATTTTTGTACTTGTTTCTAGTACATTTCAATGGAAAGAGCGAAAACCAAATCTGTCTGCCCCTCTCATTCTTGGAGTTATTACATTCATTGGTTTATTTTATTCACCTCTGTATATGTTTATTTAACTACTGAGAAATCAGTTGGAAGGACAGCAATCACCTAAGAGGTGGAGCCATTTCTGGGTTGAGTGTTTACATTTATTATTTTGGCATCAGGGCAAATCTAAGTCATGTATAGATCTGGAGTTCCAATATAGTTATGCCCCCAAATTCATTTATTGATTTACCATGGATAAATCTCTTGCTTTTTAAAGCTCTGGCATCATTTATTAGAAAGATAAATGAGAGTAATTAAGCTTCAAGGCCATTAAGTGTTAAAACTTTTTGGAATTAGTGAGCTATTAATATGACAGAGTGCTTGCCTCTTCCTAGGTAAGTCATGGTCTTTCCCCTCCAGATCTGCTTCTTGGAGTGACCTCTGCTGGCTCTCCTCACTGTGCATGCTGTTCCCGAGACCAAATACAACCTTGCAGGCAGTGGGATGGGTGGACAGCTTGTTTTCACAGCCCATTTTGGCTACATTATTTAGTGCTAAACTAGATAGGTGATAAGTATTACCTTTTAGCTAATGTTTGTTAACCTATTCACTTGAATAATCAGACTAACTGATGAACAACATTCCCTTCAAGTACAATAAAATAGTATTTCCTTTCTTTTTTACAAAGTGCACCCAGGTCTGTATGACTTTTTGTTTTTTTATTTCTTGAAAATAAACCAAGCTTAGGATTTAATAATTTAAAACAGCTAAATTGTAATTCATAAGATCACATTTGTTTAATTTTTATATATGAACCAAATAATCAAGCATCCTAACTTTCTTGAGAGAAAAGATCTTGCAGAATCAATAAGTATGAACAGACATGAGACAAATATGTTTGACTATTTTTCTTTCTAAATGTACTTTTAAGTTCCAATGTACAGATTCTGGGTGTGAAAATGAGTTACTATGAATTTGGGAATTGTAATCATTTACTATTTTTCATTATCTGAGCTCCCACAATGCACCAGGGGACTTTGCTAAGTATAATGTTTTATGCATTTTCCCTGGCTAGTAGTATCATATTCCAAACTGCACAGTCATTATTTAATATTTCAGGTCTTTCTCATTATAAAACCTTTATTTTGGTGTGCACAAAGCACTGCTTTTTCAATGAAATGACAAACATTTTTACAATGCTACTTTTTTCCAAAATTGTGAGTGGTTTGAAAATAGGTAGACAATATCAAATAAGACATTATGAGATTTTTTATGGGGAGTTAAAAGATATAGAGATTCAACAAAGCTGAAGGGTATGCTACAAAAGCATTATTACTACTTTAAAAGAATATCCTGTTTGTAACCTTGATGCATTTATTATTTCATAAAAAGGTAGTTTTATTATTATTTGTAGTCAGAAATATTCCCTTAGAGTTTAACCCTTCTTGGACTTAAGCAAAGACCCAGCATAAAATTAAGAACTTAAATCATAAACAAAATGTTGAATTAATGAATTTTAAAAAATTTTAAGCCATTTCCATGCTAACAATTTTTCTCTCAAAGGCACACTCTGCTTTGTCTTTTTATAACTCTTCATTTCCTTTCCAAGTAATCTGCTTGTCAAGTTGATTCTACCCATAAGAACACATAAGCCTGTGTTCTAAAAATCTTCCCATTTGACTGGCCATGTATTTAAGTAAGAAAATACCCATTTTTCATTATTTAAGATATTTATTATTTAGGCATTTTATAAAGTATTAAAAAGGAGTTATTTCAGAAAACCAGCATGTTATACTATAAAACATATCAAAACAAGATTTTTCACAAAAATAGCATTCAGACTAGAAGATAAATTTCACAAGGGCAGAAATTCTTATCTGTTAACCTGTTACAAATCTCAGGACCAAGACTGTCACCAAGTGGATGATCAATAAATGTTTGCTGAATGAATAAAAGAATTTAGACAATGTTGCAATATTCTTTATATTTTAGATAGATATTAGATTCATATTACATATTTTAAATGTATTTATATATTCAAATTTGACATGGAAACACGGTGACCTAATTACATTTAATATTAGTCACATGTCCTCATGGTGTTTACCTGCTTCTGTTCCACCCCTAAAATTTTAATGTTAGGATAAGGGTTACCCTTAATGACCTATCATTATTAGCTTTCAGAGTTTCACATTTTGTTTACTAAAGAGATTACACAACAACCCATGAGTCTCTAAACTGAAACTCCATTTATTAGAAAAGCATATTTTAGTCTCCCATTATTTTTCTTGCCTAAATTCACTTTAGGTTACTTTGCCCCCCCCGGTATACATTGTGAAATTAGGAATTTATATATACTGGGATTTAGATCACAACATATTTGCCTTTCTTTATTCTAATCACACAAAACAAAATAAGCAAAAGGAAGGAAGGAAGGAAGGAAAAGGAAGGGAGGTCTCAAAGGAAAATTAGAATGGAGAGAAATCAATATAAAAATGCATCAAAATAGAGAAATCTAAGATGGCAGAGGACTAAATGGAAGCTACACTAACCTCCTCCCAGGACCAAGAATTACAACTAAATTGTACAGAAATCATCTAGAATAACCAACTGAACACTAGCTGGACAGAAGCCTTATAACTATAGACAGACAAAAGAAACCACTTCATCACAATGAGACTGGTAGGGAATATAGAGAAGGCATGAGGGCTTGCAGGGCTCCCATGGGTGGCAGCTGAAGTCTGGATGGAGATTTCAGGAACTGGGGGATTCTCCCTGAGAATGTAGGGTCTAAATGCCAAGCTAGGCTCCCTAACCTACAACACCAGAACCAAAAAGGAATGTAGATAGCATCCAGCTGTGAAAAGCAGCAGGGTTTCTATCTGCAAGAGAAAAATGGCTGGAGACTCAAAAAGCCTCTTAAAGGGCCAAAAAACAAAATTTCCTTTGCAGTCAGTTCCCCTGGCCTCTGGCAGAGAGAGCACAGAATGGACTAGAGATGCTTGTGGATAATCTGGGGTTGGTGGCTCTGAATAGAGAACTGAAGGAACAGTGACCAGGATCCTTGTACAGAGTCCTTGCTCATATGGCAGAAGCCATTATTCTCAGGCAGACCACTCTTCTCTGAATGGCATCAGCCTGAAGAGAAGCAGTAGGCCTGCCCACAGAAATTACAATGCCTACCCTTTGGAGCTTAAGCTTGGGGCTACAACATTGATTAGTTTAATAACTAAGGTGGATCTCTGGGAGCTCTATGAGACTTCAGCTGAAACTTCCCTGGGCCTGGTGCTAAAAAACACCTGCCTTGGTGCACAACCTGGTTCTTTCTGCACATACACAGGCCCAGCAGAGGGAGCCACATGCTGTGGATTACAGATAGCCCCAAACAGGTGGACCAGGGCCAGTCACAAGTAGCATCTGACAAAGGCCTAGACCAGAATCTTTTCATATCTACCTAATACATAGAAATACTATGAAATACAAAGTACTTAGAAATATTATGTATCTCTAATACATAGAAATAAATAGAAAGAAGCAGCCAAAATTGGAAGACAAAGAAAAAGACACCAAATGAAAGAACAAGAGAATTCTCCAGAAGAACTCAATGAAATGGAGGCAACTTATCAGATAGAGGGTTTAAAATAATGATTATAAGGATACTCAACAGCATGAAAAAAGACATAGAAATCATAAAGAGGACCAGTCATAAAAAAAGAATGCAATATCAAGATAAATAATACACTGGAAGGAATAAACAGTGGGTTAGATGAAACAGAGGATCAAGTCAGTGTTTTAGAAGACAAGGTAGACAAAGCACCCAGGCAGAGCAGCAAAAAATAAACAAGAGTTTGAAAAATAATGAGGTGAACTTCAGAAACATTCTGAAGAACATGAAGTGTTACAACGTCTGTATCATGGGAAAACCAGGGGGAAAAGAGAGCAAGCAAAGGATTGAGAAACTATTTGAAGAAATAATGACAGAAAACTTCCTTAATCTGGTGAAGGAAAAAGACACACAAGTACAGGAAGCTAAGAGAGAACCAAACAAGTTTAACCCCAAAAAAGCCTACACCCAGACACATCATAATTAAAATGCAAGGCTTAAAGACAAGGAGAGAATCCTAAAAGTCACAAGAGGAAAGCAGGTAGCTACATACAAAGAACACCAATTAGACTGTCATCTGATTTCTCAACAGAAACATTTCAGGCCACAAGGGAGTGATATGAAATATTCAAGGTGATGAAAACCTAATACCTAGGCTACTTTACCCAGCCAGGCTATCATTTATAATCAAAGTAGAGATAAGGAGCTTCCTTGAGAAGAAAAAGCTAAAGGAATTTGTTAACACCAAACCAGTATTACAACAAATGTAAAAAGGGCTTGCTTTAGGAAGAATAAGAAAAAGCAAAAGAAAAAGAAATAGAGGAAAATAGTCTAACAATAAAATGACACTAAATATGTATGTTTGAGTAAGCACCTCAAATGTCAGTGGCTTAAATGCCCCAACTAAAAGACATAGGCTAGCTGAATGGATAAGAAAACAAGATTATATGTATATATGCTGTCTCCAAGAGACCCATCTCAGATTGAAAGATACACACAGACTAAAAGTGTATGGATGGAAAAAGATATTTCATGCAAAAGGAAAGGAAAATAGCTGCAGCAGCAGTATATATACCAAATAAAATAGACTTTAAAACCAAGGCTATATAAAGGGACAAAGGACACTACATAATAATAAAATGAACAATCCAGCAAGAGGATATAACTGTAGTAAACTTTTGCACACCCAACATAGGAGCATCTAAATATATGAAGCAAATCTTATTGAACATAAAGGGAGAGATCAACGGAAATGTATAATCATAGATTTTAATACCCCATTGACTTCAATGGATTGATCTTTCAGTCAGAAAATTAATAAGGAGACATTAGCCTTAAAAGCACACAAGATCAAATGGATTTAACTGATATCTTCAGAGCATTTCACACCAAATCAGCAGAATATGCATATGAACCAAGAGCTCAAAGAGCATTTTCTAGGATACATCACATGTTAGGACACAAAACAAGTCTCAATAAATTTAAGAAGACTGAAATCACATTAAGCATCTTCTCTGACTACAATGCTATGAAACTAGAAATCAATTACAAGAAGATCATTGAAAAATAATCAAAGACATGGAAGCTAAATAACATACTATTAAACAATGAATGGACTGACAATGAGATCAAGGAAGAAATCAAAAGATACCTTGAAACAAATGAAAATAGGACACAACATGCCAAGATCTGTTGGACACTGGGAAAGCAATCTTAAGAGGGAAATTCATAGCATTCCAGGCCTACCTAAAAAAAAAAAAAAAAAAAAAAAAAAAAAAAAAAAAAAAAAAAAAAAAAAAAAAAAAAAAAAAAAAAAAAAAAAAAAAAAAAAAAAAAAAAAAAAAAAAAAAAAAAAAAAAAAAAAAAAAAAAAAAAAAAAAAAAAAAAAAAAAAAAAAAAAAAAAGTCAAATAAACAATCTAACTTCTCAGTTAAAAGGAATTTGAAAAAGAATGACAAACAAAGCCCTAAGTGAGTAGAGGGAAGGAAATAATAACAATCAGAGCAGAAATAAATGAAATAGAGTATTAAAAACATATAAAAGATCAATGAATCCAAGAACTGGTTCTTTGAAAACACAAACAAGACTGACAAATCTTTAACCAGCCTCATCAAGAAAAAATGAGAAAGGACCTAAATAAATAAAATCAGAAATGAAAGAGGAGAGATAACAACTGACAACAAATAAATACAAAGGAGTGTAAGAAAATATTATGAACAATTATATGCCAATAAACTGGACAAACTGGATGAAATGGATAAGTTCCTAGAAACATACAATCTTCCAAAACTGAATTACAGAATTTGAATAGACAATTACACATAGTGAAATTGAAGCAGGAATCAAAAAAATCCCAATAAACAAAAGCCCTGGACCAGTTTGCTTCACTGGGGAATTTTACCAAATATCTTGAGAACTAAAACCTCTCCTTCTCAAACTGTTCCATAAAACTCAAGAGGAGGGAAGGCTCCCAAACTCATTTTACAAGGCCCACATTATCTTAATTCCAAAACCAGATAAAGGCACTACAAAGAAAGAATATTATAGACTAATATCTCTAATGAACATAGATGCTAAAGTCCTCAACAAAATATCAACAAACTGAATACAGCAATACATCAAAAAGATCATACATCAAGATCAAGTGGGATTTATTCTGGGAAAGCAAGATTGGTGCAACATTTACAAACCAATAAATGTGATTCACCAGATTAAAAAAATGAAAGATGAAAACCACATGATCATATCAATAGATACAGAACAACATTTGATTAAATCAAGTACTCATTTATGATAAAAACTCTCAGCAAGGTGGGATTACAGGAAACATACCTAAACACAATAAAGGCCATGTATAAGAAACACACTGCCAGCATCATACTCAATGGGAAATAACTTAAAGCATTCCTCTTAAGACTGGCAATAAGAAAGGAATGTCTGCTTTCACCTCTCTTGTTCAACATAGTACTAAAGTCCTAGCCACAACAATCAGACAACAAGAAGAAATAAAAGGCATCCAACTCAATGTAAAGAAGGAATACTGCCATTATTTGCAGATGACATGATACTGTACATAGAGAACCCCAAAGATTCCACCAAGAAACTACTAGAACTGATAAATGAATTCATCAAAGTAGCAGGATAAAGAATTAATATTCAGAATTCAGTTGCATTTTAGATGCCAATAACAAAATAACAGAAAGAGAAATTAATAAAATAAGTCCATTCACAATTGCTATAAAAAGAATAAAATACCTAGGGCTAAACCTAACCCAGGATGTAAAAGACCTGCACTCAGAAAATTATAAGACACTGAACACAGAAACTGAAGAACATACAAATAAGTGGAAGCACATACTGTGTTCATGGATAAGAAGAATTAACACCATTAAAGTGTCCATATTACCCAAAACAATCTATAGATTCAATGAATTCCTATTAAGATTCCAATGACATATTTCAGAGAACTAGAACAAATATTTCAAAAATTTGTATAGAACCACAAAAGTTCCCACATAGCACAGCAATCCTGAGAAAAAAGAACAAAGTTGGAGAAATAATGCTACCTAATATCAAACTATACTTTAAGACCACAGTAATCAAAATAGCCTGGTGGTGCCATAAAAACAGACATGTAGATAAATGGAGCAGAATAGAAATCCCAGAAATAAACCCACACCTTTATAGTCAATTAATATTCAATGGAGTAAGTTCGACAAATGGTGTTGGGAAAAATGGACAGATAGATATATGCAGAAAAATGAAACTAAACCACTTTCTCACACCACATACAAAAACAAATTCAAAATGAATCAAAGACTTAAATGGTAGGCTTGAAACCATAAAAATCCTAGAAGAAAACATATGCAGCAAAATCTTGTACATTGCTCATTGTAATTTTTTATTGGATATATCTCCCCAGGAGGGGAAACAAAAGAGAAAAATAAACAAAAGGGACTATATCAAACTAGAAAGTTTTTGCACAGCAAAGGAAATCAACAAAATATAAAGACAAATCACAGTATGGGAGAACATATTCGCTGATACATTTGATAAGGGATTAGTAGCCAAAATTTATAAGGTACTTCCAAATCTCAATACCAAAAAAACAAACAACCCAATTACAAACCGGGCAAAGGACCTAAATAGACACTTCTTCAAAGAGGGCATACAGGTGACAAATAGACATTTGGAAAGATGCTCAGTGGCACTAATCATCAGACAAATGCAAATTAAAACAACAATGAGATATCATCTCACACCTGTCAGAATAGTTATCATCAATAAATCAACAAACAACAAGTGCTGGAGAGGACGTGGAGGAAGGACAACCCTTTTGCACTGTTGGTGGTAATGTAGATTGGTGCAGCCACTGTGCAAAACAGTATGGAGATAACTCAAAAAATTAAAAGTGGATCTGCCTTTTGACCCAGTGATCCCACCTCTGGGAATATATCCGAAGGAACCCACAACACCAATTTAAAAGAACATAAGCATCCCTATGTTCATTGCAGAGTTATTTACAATCACCAACATATGGAAGCAGACCAAGTGTTCATCAACAGATGAGTGGATAAAACAACTATGTGACATTTACACAATGGAATACTACTCCACCATGAAAAAGAAGAAAATTTTACCCTTTGCAACAGCATGGATGGACCTGGAGAACATTATGCTAAGTGAAATAAGCCAGTCAGAGAGAGCCAAATACCAAATGAATTCACTCGTACATGGAATCGAATGAACAAACTGAACTAACAAGAAAATGGGGATAGTTGGAGATCGGGATGACAGCTGTGGGGTGGATGTTAGAAGGTGGAGGGGCTGAGCAAAAAGGAGAACGGAGTCATGGACATGGACAACAGTATAGTAACTGCCAGGGTGCAATGGTTGTAAGAGGACTAAATGTAATGGGAAAAAATATAACAAATATTAAATCGAAAAATTGTACTACAGTGAAAGAATAAGAGGGCATGAAATGGTCTTCAAAGATAGTGTTATTCATGTTTTTTTCTTTCCTTTTAAAGTTTAGGCTTGGGACTTAAGGACCTTTGCTATAGGAAAATCGTAAATGTGCCAATCATAACCACAGTTTACTATCTTATCTTTAGTCAGCTTTGGAATTTTAAGCCCATTTTTTGGTTACTAATCTTTCCTTAGCTCATCAAGTTCATGACTAAAGTCAACTTTACAGTCTTTGCCACTGATCTGGGAAAAGAAGAGGGAAAAGAGAGGAAGGGAATGAGAGCTTCCTTGTATTTTAAGACAGCACTTTCAATAGTCCCATCAGTGGCCATGCAACTGATTCACCTTTCCCCAAGTGTGTTCCCAGGAACACCACCAGAAGCAGCAGCAACATGTGGTAATTTTCAAAAACATTTTCTTTTTAAATTAAGATAAGGGAAATTTTATATTGTGAATTATATATATGGTATTTTTAAATCCATAATAAGCATTCTGCATTTCCAAGTTTCTACTTTTTATCTCATCTATGAAATCAACTATTCCTTAGAATTTCTTTTGCAAAATTCAACCCTTTATTTTTATAGAACTTTCACCTCTCCTGTCCTCAAAATAAAATGAATGGATAAGTAGGCCATTCCCTTCCCTTTCTTCTCCCCCCACTTCTTTCTTTACAGGCAGGAGCTTCCTAAACTCTAAGGCAATGGGCAGCTGGCAGCTGCTCCCAGGCTAATCCCCTGAATCTGTCCCCAAAATCCCCTTTTCTCTGACTTCCCAGTGAGCTAAGGCAGCTCAGCCTAGGCTCTCCTGTTGCTTCTTCTTCTATGCTAAGTCCTTCCTTGTTCATTGTCCCTAGCTTCAATGAACATACCCTCATAGTCACATGGACTCATATCATGAAATATTTCCAACATGAAGTCAAGGACCCATGCCCTACAGCTGGCCCTAGGCAGACCTGCTCTAGGCCAGTCCCCTGTCCATTAACATAACAGGATGAGCCCAGGGGAGACCGGGTCTTTCTTTCCTGAGCCTATGCTGTCCCTTTGGCTCACTTGCAGTTCAGACTGTCCCATTGTGGGTAGAACGGCAGAATTCCAGACAGAAGTCCACCCAGGACCACCTCACAAACTGGGACCATGCTGGGCTCCAGCAGAAGCCCATTGTGCCTAACCATTATCTTGATTTGCACCAGGCCAGCACTCAGTCCACTGAGACATATCAGTCAGGGTCAGCTGTGAATTTCTCATCAACATTGAGACAGAAGAACACATAAAATCAGTTTCCAATTGTGATTTTATTAACTAAGTCTATGTCTGGAATGTCATGATCAAAAGAGACATGCCTGGACTCTGGATGTCACCAGAAAGCCTGAAGAAATTGGGTCTGACTTTGGAAGCTAATGGAAGCCCACTGCAGAAATGGCCTGGGACCTTGTTTGGTCACGTGGTTCACGGCAGTCTTTCCAGAGTGTATGCCTCTGACATTTTTTCCTTGGTTGCTTGTTAACACAGTATAGCCCACATTTTAGAAGCCCATCTGCATTGCCACCTCCTGAAATGAGACTCAACAGTTTGGCTGAATGGACTTGCTGTCAGAACTAGATGGTTGCATTGGATACAACAGTTCCATATTAAGATGATGATTATTTGGGATTCCATGTTATTCCTACTCTGGAAGAAGCAGCTCCCTGACTCTCTGTTCCAGGCTCAGATCCCGTTCCCTTGTCTCTTAGACACAAAGAGAATTCCACACCCTATGGATGCAGAGACCATGACAGACCCTTGTCAGTAGGAAGCAGTTACTAAAGACAAAGAAACTCTCCCCACTCCTCACCCCTAAAACATTTTAGGGTTGGAAGTCTCTGAGGTGGGAATGAGACAGGATAGTAAGAAGCTATGGGGACAAGTGGAATAGGGAAACTGAGACACATGGCTGAACTGGCCAAGCAATTTACAGCCAGGTGCAGATGGTACTGACAGGGGGCAAAACTGAGAATATAATGAACTGGCCCCCAGGGTAGCCTTTTCTCCATGGAAATAACATCTACACCTCTGTTGTATTTCAGCTCCTGGTCTAAAAAAGCAGCAAAGCCAGGCGGGTGACAAAAGAACCCCTGCCCTGTCACTGACCAATCAGTGGAGACCATGACCCTGAAAGGACACACCTGGGGAACTAATGAACATTCTGCTGAAACCTTCCCCTGAGACCTTCTCTATGATTCCTGCCTGCAAAAGAGAGAGATAAAAGCCTCAGGACAAAGGACCTAAACTGCACTCTCCTTCTGGGAAGCAGCCAGCACCAGTCCCTCCCTTCTTCCCCCACTTCTTTCTTCACAGGCATGTGTCTCCTAAACTCTAAGTCAATGGTCAGCTGGCAGCTTGCCCCATGCTAACCCACTGAACATGTCCCCGAAGCCCCCTTTTCTCTGACTTCCCAGTGAGCTCAGGCAGACCAGCTCAGGAGCTCCTGTTGCTTCCTCTATGCTAAGCGCTTCCTTTTTTCATTGTCCCCAGCTTTAATAAATGTACGGTCAGTCTTTCAAAAAAAAATGAATGGATAAGGAAAGGGGGAAAAGAAGGTATCATTAAGATGTTAATAGATGTCTCTCACTCCAGAGCCTTAGCATACACTACTCTACCAGAAATGGGTTTCCCAAATCAATTTTGGTTAATTGAATTTTCACCACTCTTTAGTGGTACACAACTGAAATGGATTTCTCGTGGGAAATGCTTTACCAAAACATTTATTCCGTTAATATTAATCTCCAGCATCAGATTATAGCCTCCTGAAAAGTAGGGGCATTAACAGCTTTGCTCACTATTTTTCCCCAGGACTTAGCATAGTGCCTGACATCCAAAAAATATTTGCAGATAAACGAACAATAGTTTAGAGACTAGTGGTTAATGCACACTCAGAGGTCCTAACTCTCCTGTCTGTAGGAGTATTATCCTTAACCTGATGCTCACTCAACAGATCATTAAGTTAGAATAGAAAAACTTTCATGCTGTTTGGTCAATGCCACTTTATGCCTAGGGCACAATCAGTAAGACGCATTAGTAGGGGGCAGGCCCCTCACTGCAGTCACAAACCAAAATAGAAGTTTGGCAGAATCTGATGAATCTTCAAATGTCACTTTTAGAAATAGAAAATCATATACTCGATTCTAAATGTAGTAGTTATTTTTTAGAAAAATGTCTATACTAAGAAATAACATAATAAGAATTGTTTTTTGTTCTGTCAGTTATGTCCTTTCCATTCTGTATATTCAACAACTTTCTCTCTGCTAACATTATTTTATCTTCACCCAAGTATATTTTTTATTGCTTTTAGAGAGGAAGGAAGGGAGAAAAGGATGGAGAGAGAGAAGCATCAATACAAGAAAGAAGCATCAGTTGGTTGCTTCCTGTATACCTAGGCTCAGGAATCATGCGTACCTGGACCATGATTGAACTCGCAACCTCTGTATGTGTCCCGACCAGGAATCAAACCTGCAACCTTTTGGTTATGGGATGACACTCCAGCCAAACTGGGCCATACCAGCCAAGGCTCTGCTAGCATTATTTAAATCAACATACAATCATGCTCAAACCTCACTGTTTTATAAAACCCATGCAATCCCTGAATAACTGCCTAACCTTATTTCTTTCACAGCCAAGTTTCTTGAAAGATTGGCCTCAAATTAATGCCTTGACATCTACTCCACTTACCTTTCTACCCATTACAATCTGACTTCTGGCCTGATAGCTCAAAAAACAACTGAGGACCTCCTCATTATGTACAATAAACACATTTGAGGTTCTTTTCTTATGTGAACACTGTGACATTTGGCTTTAAAAGAAAACACTTTGAAGAGTGTTTAAAGAAAACTCTTTTTTTATTGAAAAATCTTTTCAGTTTGGCTCACATGGCATTATTCCTCCTGGATTGTTCTTGTCTCTCCGGCGACCCTTTTCTCAGTCCGCTTTCTGGGCTCTCTTCTCCCATCTGCCCCTGAAATGTCAGTGCACTATAAAGTTTTATACATTACTTTCTGCTTCTCTTATTCTATACACACTTCCTGAGAAATCTCATCCTCAAACAGAGAGATGGATATAAGAATGATTTCCAAATCTGCCTCCCTAGTCCAAAGCCTACTGTTTTCCTCCAGGTAAATGTGTCAGAGTCAACTGTAATGTCACATGTCCAAAGCAAAAAATAATCTAAAAACCAGTCTCAACTTCTCCTTTTGCCTTAACTCCCAAATGTAATTTATCTCCACGTTCTATTGCCTACCTCCTAAGTATCACTCGAAGCTGCCCTTTCTCTTCCCCAAGAGCAGAACCTTACTTCAAGCTATTTCTCATCTGCATTACTGTAATGCCTCCTAACTGGTCCCCTGGCTTCTCAGCACTAACCCATCTGCTGTCAGGCAAAGCTTTTATGATTTCAGCTTTAGTCTGGAGCAGAGGGAGAGTGCCTTTAGAATACAGAAGAGTAATTTATCCAGAAAAGTATACCATAAGACAGTCTACACCTTATTCTCTAATGCTAGGATTATGAAGCAATATTTAGATTTGTAATTTAATTTCCTGTGTGCACCTGCTTATATCAGGACATGCAAGGTTTTCCTAGAACCAAATCTCTGAAATGCGAATCTGAAAGTCCTTCCTTGGGGCCTGCATGTGATCATGCCTGTCTTAGGTCATGCCCCCCTTGGGGAATCTTACCCATCATTGGCTAACTGACCAAGCACTGAGGACCAGTTATGGATGAAGTAAAAGGAGCAGAAATGGCACCCCTGCCAGGGAAATAAGCTTTGTCTCCTTAGTGGCTTCTGGTCTGAAGGTTGCTCCCTCAGTCTTAGCCATAGCGGTGGAGGGCGGGGGCGGGGGAGGGGGAGGTTACAGCTTCTGAAACCAGGCAGGGCAGTTCCCAACAGGGTCCTTCAGTGATCCAGGTACACCCATGAATGTGATAACAAACTTCTTGTGAACAAGGCATCTGGGGTTTTCACTTAGTGTTTATTTAATTTGAAAAATGAAAAATGTGACGCACTTTATATCAAAGTATGAAGCAGTTCAGACTCATTCTGTATACATTTTGGTATTTGAGGGGCCTTATGAGGTATTTCTGTAGGTTAAATCTTATTATCTCTGGAATACATCCATGTCCCTCCATTTTCACCTACCAGGCTTGTCTATGATACTGTCACCTCTCACATTAATTTTGAAACAAACTATGTCAATGAGCCTTCTTGTTGCACCCCTTCAATCCATTCTCATTACAGGAGCACTCAGTTTAAAACAACATTCCAATCAGACCACCCTTCTATTTAAAATTCTGTCATGGCTTCTCATTGGTCTCCGGATGAAGACAGACACCCCTAGTTTTTAGCCTGGTCTCAGCCCCAGCCTGTCCCTTGAGCTTTCCATCCTTTAACACTTGCACTTGTCCTCTGATCTCCAGGCAAGCCGGCCTTGTAGCTCCTCCCTTGCACCCCGGGGAATGGCGCACATGCATGTTCTCTCCCCACAGACCATTCCTGCAGGGGAGGGAAGTAGCTACACTCATCCTTCAGATGTAGCTCAAATGTCAAGGTTGTCCTCCAAGAATCCTCTCTGATACCTCCACGTCAGGCTCCACTTTGCACAATTAAACACTTAGAACTGGTATTTGGTGTGGGAAGTAGATGGAAAATGGGAGTAATGAAGAACACATTTTGTGGTGAAACCAAATGAGAGAAAATGTAGCTCATGGGAGAACAGCTCTTCAGTGGAGTCTGGAATGTATGAAGCTCTAACAAGGATATTGGTACTTACTGAGGGTCAGGGAGGTGAAAGATAAAGGGAATGAGTGACTTATGGTTTTAAGAAGTGAAACTCAGGAGACAGGAAGTGGATCTCCAAGGCATGGAATGAGTCTCTGAAGCAGAAGAAAACAACTCCCAGGTGACAAAAGCAGAAATGCTGTCAACATTCGGTTGGGAGACCAGATGCAAGAGTCAAATAACTGTGCAGATAATTGATAATGAAGTAATAATAAACTGAAATGCACACTTAATTGAGACCATAGGTGAAGATCCAAAAAGTTCCCATTCAGAAGTGCCTATAATTGGGAATTAATATTACTGAGCACAGAATTCCTAATCATGTTAATATCAACTATATAAAGTATTTGTATTGTCTGTAGTGTAACATTTTTATTATTTTGTTCCCAGGGACAATTATTTATTACAAGTTTCACACATACTCTCCTGAGTTAAGTCCTATTCATCTTACTTTTTGTTATAATCAGGTCTTAAACTTTTTATTTTTATTTTGTTTTTTAAATTTTTTGAATTTACTGGGGTGACATTAGTTAATAAAATTATATCGGTTTCAGGTGAATCATGTCTTAGACTTTTTAAATAGGGACTCTACCCTATGTTCAGGAGTAAAATGCCAGAAGTTACGGAACACAACAGCCTCAGCCCCTGGCTTGTGCATTTCCCTTCCAGCCTTACTATTGTTGTAGCTATACTGGCCAACTGCCAGCTGTCAGCTTCAGTGCCTTTTTGCCTGAGGGCCTTCTCTGAGCTCAAGCTGCCCCTGCCTGGGAAGGCTGAAGTACTATGCAATTAACTCCTCCTTCAACCAAAGGCTGGCTGATGGGAGGTGGTAGGTATATCAATACAACCGTTTCTTCCTTCTGTGGTTGGGGTAACTCAGAAGCCTGTGCTCTGCACTGGCTCAAAGAGTTGCCCAGTGGGAATAAGTCCCAGTTATTCACAATGGAAATTAGCTTGATCACTCAGCCACTATAGGCTGCTTTTGCTGTCCTTGTCTCACTTCCCTACTCACCTACTGCTGTTTCTTCGTATTGCCTCCAAAATAAGCTATTTAACATTCACTTTTTTGTCTCTACATCTGCTCCTGGGGAAATCAAAACCAAGACAGTGAAGAAATAACGTGGGACGTCTTATATCACTACTCGTGTTACTGCTGGTGCTCTGTATGCCTTTCTTCTTAATTTAAATTACTTGTGGGAAGAGAACATTTGCATCTCTAACACACCTAGGATCTAGGAGAGACTATACAATACTGTTTTATGTAATCATTAAACTATAACACTGTTAATAACTGACACTAGCATAGTACATGCATGCTAAATGCCATCCTAGAACCTTCCATATATTTACTCACTCCCTGCAACAGCCCTACAAGAAATGCACTGACCCAAATAGAATCACACTCAATACAAATTTTACCCAACACAGAGGTTTGCTAATGACCAGTGAAAGAAACAATATAGAAGCAACTGTCACTAACACAGCACCAGAATCTGGAAGTCCCTGATCTACTGGCTGGAGCTTCTTTCTTCCGGACTGAGATACACTTTTGTTTTGAATGATCAGATAATCACCATGTGTGAAGTACGAGTAAGCCCTTGGAAGCTACATATTTCCAGGATATTCCCGTTTTTATATCTCTTTAATCACATAGCTCCATGTTCATGTTAGTTACCAATGTCTGTTCTCCAGTGGAGCTGCGACTTAGTGACCTATAATTTACAGATAATTTTATGATAAGGAGTCTACACAGATCACTTATGTCCTCCTAAAAGTCTTCTTAGACAGAGAAAGACAAATACCATATGGTTTTACTTATATGTGAAATCTAAACAACAATATAATAAACAAAACAGAAATGGTTTCATAGAGAACAGACTGATGGTTGCCAGAGGGGAGAGGTGTTGGGGGACTGAGTTAAAAAGGTGAAGAGATTGATAAATACAGATTGGTAGATACAGAATAGTCATGGGGATGTAAAGTACAGCATAACCCTGGCTGGCGTAGCTCAGTGGATTGAGCACAGGCTGCGAACCAGGCATCGCAGGTTCGATTCCCAGTCAGGGCACATGCCTAGGTTGCAGGCTGTGGCCCCCAGCAACCGCACATTGATGTTTCTCTCTCTCTCCATCCCTCCCTTCCCTCTCTAAAAATAAATAAATAAAATCTTTAAAAAAAAATAAAGTACAGCATAGGGAATACAGTCAATCATATCGTGATAACTATGTATGGTGACAGGTGGTTACCAGAAATAAACACCTGAAACTAACACAAAATAATATTGAATGTAAACTATAATTGAAAAAAAATATTAAAAATAATTTTAAAAATAAAAGGCTTCCTAGATAAGAACTTAAAAGAGAGCAATGCTAACAGCTTCTTTTTTTCTTTCAACTATAAAAAATTATTTGTATGTTATGCTGTATGTTACATGGATCGCCCAAGGCATCTCCAAAGGAGGGAGGAACTGAGTTACAGACCAGTTGTTAATCCCTTTCTTCCCAGGTAACTGCAATATTATCACCCCTATTTTACAAAAGAAGAGACTAAGGTTCAAAGAGGTTAAGTAACTTGCCCAAGGTCATACAGCCAGTCAGTAGTGGGCCTGGAAATAAACCCAGATCTGTTAGCTTTAGAATGTATACCCTCAACTACCCTGGGAGATAGGTAGCATGGTTTTGCCAAGGTGATTTACCTGGTTTTGTGTTTTCTCTTTCTCGAATAAAACCAGGAAAGAAGGAAAACTTATTGTTAAAGTATAGTAGCATTCACAGCTTTCAGATATGAGAAAAAAATTGAAGAGCTAAAGCATTGTACAGACAGACCCTTGGGTGGGGTAATACATTAGAGAAGCCATTCTACAGAGCAGTTAAGGAAAGGAACCCTTCTAACTTGTAATCATTGCAAAAATCTGATGTGCTTGCAGTTCATGAAAACTCTGAACTTAAAGTCAGAAAATGCAGTCCTGAGAAAATGCAAAGTCTAAAAAATTTTCTCAAGCTAATAATACCGTCCTTTTCATGTGGAAGTGATTATTCCCTCACAAATGGTACAGAATACATATGGTGTGGAGACCAGTGAACATGGACAGCAAAAAGACTGAAGAGCCCCTTGGATAGTGTTCTCTGACTAAGTTTTCTTTTAGAAACACTTGGGGAAGGATTTTTATAATCACTAGGTGGGGGGACAGTTAATATCAGAATCACATTTATACAAGTTTCTGTTTGATATATTTGATGTACATATTACATGCTAATCAGTCCTTATTTTAAAATGTCAGTTTCGTTCTTTTCATGAAATCATCTTTTGTTTGTTTGATTTGAATGTAAACATACTCATTCAGGTACTGATTTTGATAAATATCTAAACTCCAAACAGTGATTGTAATGAACATTCTGTTACTGAAAATTGCTCAACCACGTAAGCAGGGCCCTACGTCCCCTTTTGAAATAAGCCTTATTCTAGGCTGGATTCATTACGCTCCCTGTTGTGCCATTGCTGCCGGAGGCACTCTGGATTTTTCCTGAAGGAAAGTATTATCTCACTGATAGCTTTTCAGATTTACTCCGCCAAACATTCTTCCCCAGAAAAAAATATATGATTTTAGGAAGAATGATCTTAATGGGAAAGTGAACTAGTCACAGATATCTCAATTGTTTTTCTATTTTTTTCTGACACACACACACACACACACACAAACTCTGCTGAAAATCAGAATTTTTATCCCTTCACCATATAAGAAATGAAGGACTAAAAATTTATATCGGCCACCTCTCCGTGTCACCTTCCTGGGCTTTGATGTAATGCAACAGAATGACAGCTCCTATTTAATTAAACAGATATCTGGATTAGCTCCAGCTGTGGGCCATGCAATCAGTCCTTGTGAGCAAAAGGGGTGTAATCCCTGGCCCATAGATCATTTCTGCATGGAAATCTGTTCGCACTCAAAGCCATGCACAGGCCGCTGAAAATGATTTTCTCCTGTGTGAATTAGAATGGGCAGCTGCCCCCTCTCCCCCTACCATCAGCACCTTATGAAAGAGCCAGAAAGGCTAAAAGCTTCATTTGTCCTCTTCCTATAACCACTTTGTAATCAAAAGAGGCCCTGCCTGTTGATACACCCAGCATTTCTTTGTTTGCTGTGAGAAGCACTATGGGTGTGGTTTGCTGTTTCATGCAGCCTTTTTTTTTCTCCACATGGGTCTCTCCCAATGGGTGTAATTTGATTATTTGATACATACTGAACAGATTTTTTACAAATAGCTTTTTTAGAGGCAATTTTCTTTGTTCGGTATGACTTCATCTTTCTTCCAAAAGGAGGGTATCTTGATCTTTCTGAATGGTTTACTCCCAAAACCCATGCCTTTGAAGACTGCATGAACTCTCATGCAGATTTAAACCAACCACAGTCCATGGAGGGACCAGAGATGTGTTTGTTGTGCTGGGCTTCAAGGAGAGTAGACAGAGACTCCTCCATATGAGGCAGTTTGTCTTCAAGGAGGCATAAAGAAAGCTCTTAAAGCTTTTTGGAAGAAGGAGTGAGTGAAGATGCACAAACAAGGGTGGCTCAATTATCCTGCACAGCCTCGAAAGGATGGGCTGAGCTCACAGATGTCACTGTTTCTACTTGTAGGAGAAAGGCTGATGATGCAGTGGGTAAAAGGGTTACAGAGGTATCTTGGAAGTATAGTTATTCTTTCTTTTATTGTTGTTGTTCAATTACAGTTGTCTGCATTTCTTCCCCACCACTCCCCTACAGCCCAGCCAAACCCACCTCTCTCCCTTGCTTCCACACTCCCCCTTGGTTTTGTCTATGTGTCCTTTATAGTAGTTCCTGAAAATCCTTCTCCCCACAGTCCCCCCCTTCTGGCTATTGTTAGATTGTTCTTAATTTCAGTGTTTCTGGTTATATTTTGTTTGCTTTTTTCTTTTGTTGATTATGGTCCAGTAAAAGGTGAGATCATATGGTATTTGTCCCTCACCGTCTGGCTTATTTCACTTAGCATAATGCTCTCTAGATCCATCTATGCTGTCCCAAAGGTAGGAGCTCTTTCTTTCTTTCTGCTACATAGAATTCCACTGTGTAAATGTACCATAGTTTTTTGATCCACTCATTTACTGATGGGCACCTAGGTTGCTTCCAGCACTTGGCTATTATAAATTGTGCTGCTATGAACATTGGGGTGCATAGGTTCTTTCGAATTAGTGTTTCAGTATTCTTATATTCTTGGTGATATCTTTTTAAAAATTTAAAGTATCACACTTTCTCCAGTGTGTTTCTGGTACACATCATCCTGCAAGCCACGTCAAAATTCCTATTATGCACTGCAGGTTTTGCAACTCCTAAGCACTGAGAGTACAGATGGGATTGCTTTTCTAAAAATAAATAAATTAATTCAAAGTCCACTTAGCCAGGATTCTTCTCTGATTGCTGAAACTCATTTGACAAAGCAACTTAGAATCTCAAAGTCCAGCACTTTGAGTAACAGAGTCAGCGTTGACTTAGAACCCCTATGGCAACATGACTACAGCATCCGGTCCTTTGGCACAGCAGTGAAAGGGGAGTCACATAAAATCCTTCTTCTAGGGCAGTGGTTCTGAGCCCTGAGTGTGCACTAAGTCACCTGCAAGAGCTTTAACAGGGACAACAAGTGCCTGGGCCTCAGACTCAAAGGTTCTGATTTAATGCATGTGAGTACGGAGGGTTTTTTTGATAGAATCTCCATCTGATTCTAATGTGCAAAAAGATAGGGACCCACGGTCATAGAGACTCTTTTTAAATATATGACTCTGGATTCTAGATTAATATTTCATTGTCATAACAGACCTTCACTGCTCCAGCTACAGAGGCAGTTCTATTGCAATCTTTATTGCAATAAAACAAAGGTGGCAAACACAAGGCCCTCAGGCCGAATCCAGCCCTCCACTTTGTTTTATCTGGCCCGGCACCTTGTTTCTACCTGGCAGCAGTGCCAAGCTCCTTGCCTCTAGTTAGGGAGTAGTTACATTTATACAGTCCTAAAATTACATTCAGCCCTTCGAAGGCAACTGCAAGGCTGATGTGACCCCAGGTGAAAGTGAGTTTGACACCCCTGCAACAGAAAAACCTTAATTCTGATAGAGAAAACTCAAGTCTAGCTCATAGTGAGAAGCAATTACCCTCTTCTTAGTTGGGGCAAATAGCAATGTGAACATTAGCTCTGATGTGAGCAGATCTTGAAGCTGAATAGTCCATTATGAGACAGTGGTGCAAAGGGTCTCCATGTAACAGTTGCTACAGTAGCTCTACACATAGGGACGCAATGCCTTGGCAGTCGAAGAAGCTGCCAGTAACCTTTTTGTTGTGCTAAGGACATCATTTAGGCTACTACTTTCTTAAGGGAAGAGACATCTAGTAACATCAATATTATGAGGTAAAGTGGGCAAATTAGTTATTCAAGCCCCCAAATTGAAATCCAGAATTTTTTATTCACCTCACCTGGTAGTCTGTGAGCTTCACAATGGACAAGATGAATCACAGGACATGTTAGGCCATAGTCATGTCTCAGAAAAATGCCAATGCATCAAATCCTGTGTTCTCATCAATTAAGACTGTTCTTTCAGAGATGTTTGTTTTGACCCAATATTTTAAAATGAAAAGAACACTGGTTTGAAAATCATTCAGTCAGATTCTTGTCCCAGCTCAACCACCCACTGGTGCCAGGGGAATTAAATAAAAGTGATAAAAACAATAATGGGAACTTCCAGCCAAGATGGAGGCATAGACAGATATGCTTTGCCTCCTTGCACAACCAAAAAACAACAAATTTAAAAAGAAGAAACATTCACCCAAACTGGCAGGAAAGGCAGGGATGGGCAGCTGGGGTGGAGAGGACATGCGTCAAGGCAGCGGCTGGTGATCCCACATTGCATGCAGATAAACCTGGAGGAACAAAGTGGGGAGCAAGACTGACAAAACAACCCAAGGGTTCTAGTACAGTAAAAGAAAGCCTCAAAACCTCTGGCTGTAAAAACCTGTGTGGGTTGTTGTTGCAGGAGAAACTCCCAGCTTCACAGGAAAGTTCCTTGGGGAGACCCATAGGGGCCTAGAATGTACACAAACCCACTCACCTGGGAATCAGCACCAGAAGGGCCCAATTTGCTTGTGGGCAGTGGTAGAAGTAACTGAAAGCCAGGGAGAGCCGAGCCAGCCGCATTGTTCTCTCTCTGACTCCACCCCCACATACAGCGCCACAAGGCAGTGTTGTTGGTTGCCCTGCCCTGGTAAATACCTAAGGCTCCGCCCCTCACTGCATTACAGGTGCGCTAAGACAAAAAAAAAAATGGCCCAAATGGAAGAACAGATCAAAGGTCCAAAAATACACCTAAGCAATGAAGAGATAGCCAACCTATCAGATACAGAGTTTGAAACACTGGTTGGTAATCAGGATGCTCACAGAAATGGTGGAGTATGGTCACAAAATAGAGGAAGAAGTAAAAGCTATGTGAAGTGAAATAAAGAAAAATATACAGGAAACCAACAGTGAAGGGAAAGAAACCAGGACTCAAACCAATGATATGGAGCAGAAGGAAGAAGTAAACATTCAACTGAACAAATGAAGAAACAAGAATTCAAAAAAATGAGGAGTGGCTTAGGAACCTTCAGGGCAGCTTTAAACATTCTGACATCTGAATAATAGGGGTGCTAGAAGGAGAAGAGGAAGAACAAGAAATTGAAAACTTATTTGAACAAATAATGAAGGAGAAGTTCCCCAATCTGACAAAGGAAATAGACTTCCAGAAAGTCCAGGAAGCCCAGAGAGTCCCAAAGAAATTGAACCTAAGGAAGCACACACCAAAGCACATCATAATTACATTACCCAAGTTTAAAGATAAGGAGAGAATCTTAAAAGCAGCAAGAGAAAAGGAGACAGTTACCTACAGAAGAGTTTCCATACGACTATCAGCTGATTTCTCCAAAAAAACCTTATAAGCAAGAAGGGGCTGAAATGAAGTGTTTGAAGTCATAAAAGGCAAGAACCTACATCCAAGATTACTCTATCCAAAAGAGTTATCATTTAGAATGGAAGGACAAACATAGTGCTTCCCAGATAAGGTCACATTAAAGGAGTTCATCATCACCAAGCCCTTATTACATGAAATGTTAAAGAGATTATCTAAGACAAAGAAGATAAAAAATATGAATAGTAAAATGACAACAGACTCACAACTATCAACAACTGTACCTAAGAAAACAAACTATGCAAATGACTAGAACAGGAACAGAATCACAGAAATGGAGATCATATGGAAGGTTATTAGCAGGAGGGGAAGCAGGGAGAATGGGGTAAAAAGTACAGGGAATAAGAAGCATAAATGGTGGGTACAAAATAGAGAGTGGGAGGTTAAAAATAGTACAGGCAATGGAAAAGCCAAAGAACTTATATGTATGACCTATGGACATGAACTAAGGTGGGGGTGATGCTGGTTGCAGGGGGATGCAGGGCAGAAAGGAATAAAGGGAAGAAAAAATGGGACAACCATAATAGCATAATCAATAAAATATACTTAAAAAAAACAATGATGGTAGTGACCAATAAGTGAGCACAGGCTGAGGGTGGCTACGTGATATGGGTTTTATGTGCTTTATCTCATTTAATTTTTACCAAAAAACTGTAAAATAAGTATTATTATTATCCCACTTTTAAGATGAGATTTGAAGATACTAGTTATATTGTTCAAGGTCACCCAGCTCTTAATTGGCAGAACCAGTATCAAAATGCATGTCTTTTATTTAATATGATGCTTAACATATCCTTGGTCTTTTCAGCCCAAAAAACTATTGGTTATTTCTACGTGATCTTCAGCTGATGATACCATCTAAGCAGAATTGCTGAGTAGTTAATGCTATATAAATAACAGAAGTTTTTAGGTATTTCACATGTTTGTTTCCATAAATGTTTGCCAAATGTCCTATATAGGTAAGTAAGGCCTTAGGTGATAGAAATAAAAAATTATGAGATTATCCCACATCTCAAGGAGCTTTCAGTTGTAGCAAAAATGACTACAGGCAATATTGTCTTATATATTTATATCATAAAGAGGGCCATAAAATGGGGCAATGATTTGTAAAGCACAGAAACTTTTTTGTGGTGAGTAGAATCATACTTTCGCCAAGTCCATAATTTTGTATTATTCTGTATGAGGTGCTCTAGTTAATAATCCTAACAAGATTTTCTTGAATAAACATAACTCACGCAATGATACTTGAATCATGCATTTCATCATGCTCTCCAGTTCCTATTCGATTCACACATTTAGGGATTTGTCTCTTGCAGAAGGGTGCTGGCAGGACAAATTCCCCATGTCAGCAGCATTGGTGTTGGCCTCTTTGACAGGAATTGGAAGGAACCCAAATTCCTACCAGTGGACTCACTGCTTTACATTAAGGCTGATAAAATATCAGCGTGATATATCAAGTGTTGTAAATCATGTAGTCTATTAATGCTATATGAGAACATGCTTTAAAGAACCTTCTATCCAGAGAACTCAGGAGCCCTAACAGAATTAAGTAAAAACAAGACAGAGAAATTTCTGTGAAGTGTGAAAAAATTGGGCAAAGTCCAGAGCTAGGGGATGACTAAAGGTATGAAGCCAAAATTCATGTTGCTCAAAGGATGCAAATCACATTTGGTGACAGGTACTCTCAGTAAGAATACAAAAGGAGACGGGACACCAAAGACAAACTTCCTGTCTTAGTTTGGGTTCTTTCAAAAGGAGAGGTTAAGACGAAGTCTTAGATATAAGTAGTTTATTTAAATTTGATCCCAGGCAGTTGTAGCCCAGTAGTGGGGACAATGAGATAGAGAATGGGAAAAAAGCCAGTAAAGGGTGTTCTAATGAAGAGGTTATATTGCTCAGGGCAACAGTAACTCGTTATCTCTGGAGGTCCTCTGAGGAAACATCAAGAATGTGCCTCAAGCTTGTCCCACGGAAGGACAAGAGGAATGGAGCCTTCACCCACCTGCTCCCATGCCCCACGGTTTGAGGGTTGACCCCAAGGTGTTTACTTCACTTCTAGAGTTCTCTGGTGATTGGGTTCTGGAGAAAGCTTCCAGGATGCAAAGCAGAGACCAAGTGGCTATGCTTGTTGTGGCACCCTGTGCAGGAAGCCGTTTGCCAGCCTTGTGCTGAACGGAGGCAGCCTGAGGAGTTGAGGCGTGGAGTTCAGCAAGCATGCCAGATCTGCCCACTCGGCAGTTTGGTCAAGGACTAGGCCTGAGTTTTTAGTTCATACTAGTAATCAGAAAAATCATGATTTCAGTAGACCCCATGAAAAAATAAATTAATTTATCTCTGTTTTCTCTTCCCTGGCTATGAAGATTAAATAGAACCATCTATTTCAAAATGGTTACTCACTAACAGGCAGACCAGTTAAGACTGTTCCTACAGAAGGCAATTTTCCTTTTTAATAGTGTGGATAATAAACCTTTTTTATACCTCCAAATGGTGTGATTGAGACCATCTTGTTCCTGTCCAAAGAAGACTTTATTCACCAAGAGTTTCCACGTGTGAAAAGTATAGATCTCACCAAGATAGGGCTGGTCTATACAACTTAGAGGAAGGTTTACGTCCTACCTTAGTAACCATGTTAAAATGATTTGCTTTTGAAAACTGATAACATGGTAAACGCCAGTTTGAACACATTAAAAAAACATCATTGCTGTTTTCAGCGGTTCATTTGAAACTCTATTGAAAAAACAGATATGCCTTATTCTGCTTCATGATGGTTTCAAGTGCTAGGGTTGGGATAAGAGGCATTGTGAAAGAATAAAACGTCCTTGCACAAAATGAGTGCAGTTGAATTGTACCAATATTCCTGTGATAAACTGATAAACCCAAGCTCAGTGTGGTCAAGTGTAACATCCCCGAGCTGACATGCCAAGCTGCCAGCAGTCATATGGTTCTCATATGGCAACACTCCGCAGATGCCAGCAGAATGTGAGAAGTTTCTGGCTCATTTCCTTTGATTTTCTTGAGTGCCATGTTGCCTGTACACAGGCACACTCACATTCATGTGCATGCACACACACACACACATCTTTGCCATGTTATAATAATACTGCTTAATCCACTCAGTTAGCAGGTCCATTAAAATGACTTCATCCCTGCCTTGGTAGAGAGTCATATTAATTCATCAATTTACAGATAACATGGAAGTTTTTATTTTCAAAATTTCAAACTGAATGAGAATTCTCTTGTGAGTCTACATACAGTCTTTTTAACAAAAAAAAATATTTTTGAATATTCTAATTAGGGCTTATTTTTCCCTTGTCATCATTTTTTTTAAATATGGTTTCTCTGAAATAGGTTTGGTAGCAAATGTTTTGTACTGAAAACTAATGTTTTGATGTATCACTGATAGCATACGACTGCAAAAAAATTAAATGATTCTGTTCTTCCGATTTCAAAACTGTATCATTTAGTTTAAAGAATCTATTGCTTTAGCTATTGTGTAATATCATTACATAATTTCACATAATAAAATATGTAACTCTTTAGTATTTAAAAATGCTTAAATATGTTCTCTCATTAGATTTGTTGAGTCATTCAGTTCACACCATACACATTTCAACTAGTGCACTCTTTTAAATCATTTCCTAGTACTACTTTGCAAGTGGGACTGAGCAAGCTAAGAGAAAATGAAATCAAAGTAACATATTCAAATAGTTACGACAAATGCAACTGTACACACAAATGAACCATCCTTCTAGCCAAACTTTATCCTCAACCTCCAGCTTTGTGTGGGAAAGGCATGTCTGTTTCGACTCTGTATTTCTTTTATTCAAACCTTAATGGCACATAAATATTTATAATTTAATGCATACAGTATTTACAAATATAAATACAATATGCTCTACCTTTATCTTCTAGTTTAGACCCTTATACTGAATGAGCTCTTTAGGCATACTGTATATAAAATGGATGGCAGATGGCAATGGATAAAACTAATATACTGTCTGGCTCACAAATGAAGAAAAGTATCTAATGAGTACTATCTTCCATCCCCTCCCTAAGGATGTTGCCATTACAGAAGATATGATTTCAATAAATATAATGATTTTTTTTCATTAAACAAACCACTGCCAATTTTTTTCACAAAGCAATGTTTACATAAACATATCTCGAAAGCAAAGAGAAATGCATTCAAATCAAAATTGAATTCATTCTGAAACTCACAATCACAATGATCTTTTAGAAAACTTTCTTTTAGTGTTTAAATAAATGAACATCCACAAATTAGATCAAAATATCTGCAATCCTTTAAGAGACAAAAAACTCTAAGCCTATTTGAGATTTTGGTATTGATCATAATTTTGACAGAATCTCAAGTTCTCTCTGATATCTGAGTAACCCAGATTAAAAACACCAATAACAAAACCATTGTCATAGAATGCTAAATTTTATGAAAAATTTTGTATTTTAGAAGGAAAAGTTGAGATGTGTTTACATTTCCTTATTATTGCTAAACAAGAGAAAGAAGGAGCGGTAACATGGCTATTATCTACACATCATTCCTACACTCATTCTTAAGCTTGTCCTCTACCAAATGGTAATTTATAAACAGTGTCTTTTGAGAAGTGTTCTCCTCTGGTTGACTACAGTAAAGGGTAGGTGGTGATAAGGACATTCAAGAAACTGACATGAGTTTTGCCATCATTTAAATTTAATAAAAGAATACTGAGTACTAAATGCCAAGCAATTGTTAGATGTTGAAATACAAAGATGAATAAGATAAAAAGACCTTGTTCTCAAGGAACTCGCACTGACCCACTTACTTTTGAAATGGTTAATAAACAATACTTAGATCAAGAAGAGAGAGAGAGTGCAGAAAGGGGTACGGAACAAAGGAGAACTTGTTACTGCATACAAATCAAAACCAGTTCCTAATCTCTCTAGTAGAATAAACTATACTGCTCACTTTCACTCACACACTCCCATTTGTCAGTTATTATATTTGGGGTAGCATTTCATAAAGGCATGCTTAAATAATTCAAACTACCTGGAATTTTATTTAAAATTTAACTGAAATTAAACTTTTTTAGCACATTCTTTCTTCATGGATAGAGCATTGTGAACTCTATAAACAAAATTATAATGGGTTATTAACAAATTCTGAGAGAACAAACTTTTAAGTATATGAGAAACATTTCACATTCAGGCAATTGATAAATTCAGGCCCAAACATCATTATCCCTCAACAAAACAGGTCTCTTAAGGAAATCTATTTTATATGAGAAATTGTTAGTCTGGACTTCGATGAATAGATAACATAATGGCATCTCCTGAAAAAAACTCAATAAATTCCCTCCTATTTGCAGGGGCTGAAAGGGGATGCTTGACTTATCTAAATGAATGAAGCATTCTGTAATTGAAGATTAAGATCTTTCTCTTATCTCCGTTAAATGGTCTCCATTTAAATAGGGCCTTCTCAGTATTTCTAAAGGCAAATCATCAGAGGAAATAGGCACTTGACACCGTGAAGAAAGCTAGCCATGGACTTTTTGACCCCCCCAATTATATCACTTATGATTGGTGTCTCCTGAAGCAAGCTAATTCATCTTTCTACACCTCGATTTTCTCATCCAATAAAATAGAGTCATAACAATTCTTATCAAATAATTTTGTTTTGAGGATTAAATGACAGCATACATGCAAGCTTCCAGAACAGTGCCTAGTGAACAGAAGGCTTGTAACACTAGTTTTTAGGATCAATTTTTATTCTGCCTAAGTCAGGTTTTATAACTAACATTCTTTTGGAGCAAAAACAATGCTATTGTAGAAAACTTGGAAAAGTAAGAAGAGTATAATTTTTTAAAAATGAACCACACATTTAGCTAAATTTTATGTCATTCTTTTTTTAATTTTGAGCATATATTGCTCCAATTTTCAGCATTATCAATGAAATAATATTGACTCTCTTGTGTAAATCAGAAAATAGCCTCCTTTCTAATTCAAACAGCAATAGATAATAGTATTTAATGATTTTATCAATATAGTTTTAGATTATTTTCCTGAACTGGTAGTTTTGTTGAAAATTATTGTATAGAGTTTATTTTTTTAAATATATATTTCATTAAGAGTTTCTTATATTATTAAGTAATCTTCTAATAGTATGATTTTCAGTAGCAATATAGTACTCTAGTTTACAAAAATACTAACCTACTTTTCCAAATTGCTCTTAAAAAATTTTAAATTCTTTGCAAATTTTCTCATATGAAAACAATTTATATTCAATCATAGTAATTCCATAACTTTAAGTTTAACTTTTAAATGTTTATCTTAAAACTATGTTAGAGGACTTGTGTGTGATTGTTTCTTTGAGGAAAGTTCTAGGAGCAGAACTACTTAGTAACATATAATTGATATGTTACTCAAATATCCCTAACAAATTCTACCAAACTTTATGCTTAATGATATCACTGTAACTACTGCAATGTGTTATTTTTTAAGCTACCAATTTGACAAAATGGTAGGGAATTTTTAAATGTTCATTTTCTTATTTGATTCAACATGTTTTCACTTGAGTTTCAGCTTTCTGTAAATCTTTGCTCATGTTTTTATCTACTGAGACATTCATTTTTTATATTAATAATTTGTAAAAACTCTTTACATACTAACTTAATTCTTCTTTATATACACTGCAAACGTTTTCTTCATTTCGTTCTGTCTACTTGTGAAAACATCACACTGTTAAAACAAATGTGTCTTCACAATATCTAAAAATTTTAACTGGTAAAATAATCCATTTTTATTATCCTTTTTCAAAATTTCTTCATTATTCTACAGGTGGGTTTTATAATTATTTTGCATGTACAATAATAGGAGATTTATGGCAATTAAATACATTGAATTTATAAATTATATTGGTGTGATTAATATATTTATAGGATTGAGTTTCCTCTTCTCAGAGTATAATTTTGTTTTTATTTAAGTTTTCTTTTCTGTATCTTTTTTTTTTAATTTTTGATTTAATCTTTATTGTATTTTTTTCCATTACCATTAAGTCACCTGATAGCCCCCTCCCCCATGCAATCCCTCCACTCCTGAATCTCCCCCCTCCAGTATCTCAGTTATTATTTTGAAGTTCTCTTTAAAAAAATAGGACTACTTATTGTTAATTTTTTTACTAGATACTCTATATTTTTAGTTGCTAGTATAAATGGGTTTTTGTTCCCCTGTATTACTACAATTTATATATGTGAAATATATGGAATTAGCTGATATATATAAATATATATATATGCATATACAGGATTTTTCTAACCAATCACTACACTGAATTAATTCAATTAGTTTTATTGAAATCTCTTTAAATGGTGTAAGTGTTTTCAATAATTCTTTGACTACCCAGATAGGTCAGATGCATTATCTATAGTTAATTGTAATATATGCTTCATATTTATTTTATTATCTTTTAAGATTTATCAGAATATCTAAAATAATATTATATGATAGAGATGATGGTGAACATTGTTGTTTTTCCTAACTTTAATATTTTAACAGAGTTTAATATTGCTAATTGATTAGGAAAGATTTTTAGAGAAGTTAGGGAAGTGCCTTTCTACTCCTACTGCACCAAAGAATATTTAACACAAGTAACAACTTTTATGCAACAAATTTTTGTCATCTCTCACATAGTGATAGATTTTTTCTCTAACTTTCTAAAATTG